>BBSZ01007497.1:26974-60433 GCA_000981365.1 Subanguina moxae | reverse complement strand
TAGAGGAAATACGGTATATGGCAAAAGAAAAAACTACCTGTACGAGCTATTCGAAAAGAACAAAGTGCCATTAGAGGAATTGGCGAAAAGGGCATTGTCCATGCCTAAATGAAATTCCTTTTCTTGAATTTGTAAAGAGAATAGAAGTACCTGTGTAGTCATCAAATTTGCTACCAACAAAGGAAATAACTTAACAATTTTAGGTTAGAAACGGAAGTTTTAACAGAAGAAACTGACTATATTCTTCTCCAATACGATCATCCAAACATGGATTCTCTCAAACGTAGTTAATTTGGCCTCCACAGTGGTTTCAAATTGATGAAACTCATGTGGCTTCAAAATCGGTCGCGCAAATATTTTCCATGGAGTGTGAGTACGCAACTGAGTCTAAAAAGTTTGTTGGAAAATACTGCCTTGCCTTTTTGTCTAAAGTTTTGTGAAAATCCTGTTCCACAGTAAAAGAGCAAAATTGCAGAACAAGGTCTCTTATACAGATTTTCTATTAACTGAAAAACATTAAGTCAACCCTCGATAACTCGGCACCCCAAGGGACCAGGCTTCGAGTGCCGAATTATCGAGGGTACCGAGTTATCGAGGTCGAAATCTCGATAAAACCGCTTCTCGGGACCTTCTTTGGGGAGCCGAGTTATCGTGGGTGCCTGATTAATAAAGGTTGACTGCATTTCAACAAAAATATAGACAAAGAAGAAAAAATAACTGATAGTGGAACATTGACTTCGCAGACAATGGCAATTATGTAAATTCGAATGTGCGAGGTAACCTTCTCTTTCGTCTACCAATAAACTCTTTTGTGTTGGTCATAAAATTTGAAGAATCCCAAGAGTAATGATAGACGAAAGAGTATAGTGGTAAACCAAAGAGATGTGTCCCACGCGCATTTCAATTTGCGCAATTTTCATCCTCGGCGATGACAAGGATTCCTTAAATATTTTGTCTTCTTTTCCCAGCATGGATTAAGCTTACATAAATATAATGGTTTGAAATTCCAAATACAATACAAAGTAGACATATGACTATCTAAAATTAATTCGATGTAAAACTTAAAAGATCCCGTAAAAAACTTCAAAATAAGGTTGTGCAGAAAGAAATAGGGAGGTGGAATGGGCTCCAAATATTATTAGTGAGTTGATAAAGAAATAGAAGGCATCATGATGGAGTCTAAAAAATAATCCCTTTTAGTAGATTCATAATAGCATCTTGTTACGAGTAGAGTAGTCACTAGACATAACAAATCTGATCAAACCCGTAATCATTTCCATAACTTCGTGGTTCAGCAATTAAAGCAGCGGCATAGTCATAAAATTTGGTAAGAAATAAACAAGATAGAATCATTTTATAAACTCAGGTCAAGATATCCAAAAAATCCAAATGATTCAGTCCAAAATATTCGAAAAAAGCCAAGATACTTTTAATTTCGAGAGGGGCTACTGCGAAATCCCCCATTATTCATGACTAAGCGTCTGAATCACCGTTGGCATATGGAAACGGTCTTGTTCACAAAATTGCATTATCACTGCAAAATTTACCTAGTTAACAGTGTCTTCTTCAGTATTTCTGGCAAAGGGTCCGTACACAAAGAGGGTCTTACATTGGACTTGACAAAAGTGGTGCCAGAAGTAATGCCTGCACCTTCACTGTGAGCACTCTTCAGTGAATGAGCACTCCTGCCTTCATTAAGACAAAACAAATCTGACATGTCACCAATTGTAGTGGTTTGTCGCTCCTCCACATCTCCATCCACAGTCTCTACTGTAGGAGAAATTTGAGGCTTTGTAAATGATGAGGACATTAAAGACGACGCCACAGAGCTCTTTCTAGCCGATAATTTCTCCAAATGACCTGGATGCTTTTGAGCGAGAGGAGGCGAAGGAGCAGGCAAACTGGCACCATAAGCGATAGCTGTTTCCACATTACTCACTCCAGACTTGTTGGAAAACTTTGTACAACAAAAAGAATGAAAGGGCTTGTTGTTTTCAGCTACTGAAGAAGATTCTGACGAGACTAACTGCCTCTGTTTGGATACCATAGAAGACCTTTTGCTCACTGCACTTTTCTTCGGGAAAAAGTGTTCAAATAAAAGTTGAAAGCCTAGAGGATTGCTTGACCACCTGAAAAGAGACTTTATAAGCGAGTTTTTATAAGCGAGTAAGCAAACCTTGAGGAGCAGTATGCAACAGAAATAGTCAACGAGACGAAGCCAGAAAAAGCGATGGTTTGAGTAGATCCACTGTCAAAGTGGTATGCACAATAAGCTACACCGGTCAGAAGTCCCACTGCACACAAACTTCGTAGTAAAGAAAGCAGCGCTGATAGAAGTGAGAAAGAGGCCGTGGCACCAAACAAATGCATATCAATCTGTTCCATGACAGCCATCAACAAAGTGTCAACCTGGGAAATAGTTAACCCAGTCATTAAACTTTGACCAGTCTATATTTTTCTAGTCCCCAGTGCACTGGGGACTAGAAAAACTGCAGTGGGAATTTCCCACTCCATTATTGAAAAATGTGCTATTTTTAGTTACGCGCAAAATTCTCAGCCTCATTTCTGCCTTTCTCTGAATCATTTCCATTGTGTTTCAAGATTCAAGCTCTGAATTTCGGTGGCTTAGTGAGACTTTTATGCTACTCTTTGTGACTTGTAGTGTGCATCCTTCCCAATTGTCAAGTTTGGTGTTAGTTGCTGCAAAACTATAATGTTTTGGTTAGAACCATGTAAAACCTTTTGTAATGGTCCTTATTTTAGGAGTGAATTTGCGCATTAATTTTTAATACTGAAGTTGAGTGGGTCACTTCTGGTGTTTATTTCCATAAGTTTTTGGGATTATCTCATTGTGTCAACTAACAAACCTGTGGTAGCAGTCCTATCGTGAATCCTAGAGGCAAAAGGAGCAGACCAGTTGTGAATATGTCTTTAATAGAAAAGAATATTCCCTCTGTGGAATAAAGTCTAAGCCAGCTTGGCTTTAAATACCATCCTTTTTCTTGCGGTTTTTGAGATAGGCCAGTTGTCCTTTCAAAAAATGGAGCGAGGTCATGCAACAAGATTATCATTGCAAAAAAGCAAAAGTATGCTGGTCTAAATATCACCGGAAAATATTCTTGATTCACGCTGAACTTCAAACCTCGAATATGCAACCTATAATTCATACTGTCTTTAACTAACTAAAATTATCTGTGAAGGGCAACGGACCAGCCAATTATATCCATGCACAGGTGATGCGGCATCGGGCTGTACACTCTTTAACAACGAGAACTAAATATTTTTAGAATCATTTATGTTACATTCATTTACTAGAGTTGAATTCATTACTTGCGATCCAGCTACGATGAAGGCAAACACCAAAAGAGAGAAATCAGCATAAATATTTTCAAAAATTATCACAGCTGCCAGGAAACTGACAAGTGTTGCTAGAAGCACATCCACCATTCCGGAGATAAAAAAATTATTTCTGTCAAATAGTGCACCCACAGAAAGTCTATCCAGCTAAAAATCACTAATAATATTTGCAAATAAAACCTCCCAGGAAAGGTAAATGTCATCCAACGGGTATATCAACTTGCGAGAATCAACTGGTGGGTACTTCTTTGAATTGTTTGTTTTCATTGTCTATTGTTGTGGCTATCATGATTTGTTTAATATTCTTGAATAATGAATTTTACTAAGAGTTTGCACAGCCGCCAGTTGATAACCCCAAGTTAAAAATCAGCCAGTCAATAGTCGTTGCCAGTAAAACCTACTTTGACCTTCCATCCTTCACCTATGTACAAATTCGGAAAAGGTTTCAACTTGTAGTAATATTTAATTTTCGTTCTGTTAGGCAATGCTACAGCTCTTATACCATTATGACCACCTCCAATAGCAGCAGCTGCAGCTCCTCTTGCTTGCAAGTCATTGAATATCCTGACCGATTGGGTCACTGAAGACACTAAATCAGTCGATAAACCACAAGAGCAAGAACTTAAAATTAATTCCGCAAATATGCCAAAAATTTAAATTCTGGAAAAAAACCATGGGTCACGGCCCCAGAATTCAGAAATCAACTGCAACATGGAATGGATCGCCCATTCTTTTTTAAAGTACCCGAGTTTTTTGGCTCGTCCTGCACATAACCCTCCTTCCTGCCCAGGAATACAATTCCCTATGGTCGGTTTTTAGCGGGAATGTATTATCAAATTTTGACCGTAGTTCCAAATTCTCATCGCTAGTAAGACCAACCCTCAATAACTCGGCATCACTAGAGATTGCGCTAGGAGTACCGAATTACCGGGGCTAACTGTATCAACTTTTTGAGAAACTTAACAAAAAAATTACAAGAAGGAGTTTGAGCAGCTGTGGAATGATGCACAGGAAGAGCTGCCGACCCATCTATAGTCATCAGAGTGTCATTGTCTGGATGGTTCCGACAGAAGGCGGAATCATTGGCTAGCCTACGGAGCTGTTCGAAATTGTGGAAATTGCCGGCACCGGTGCTACCGTCAAACCTCCCGCCCACACTGCTTCGACTACTGGTCAGCAGGTTGAAGCCTGGTTGATTAGTGGAGCTGCCTGCTGCTACCAAAGCTAGTGCAGAAGGTATGTTGGTGGAGGGATTGGAGGGCAGACCTGAAGGCTTGGAAACAACGAGGTAAAAGACTTGGTCAAATAATAAGACCAAACTATAGAATCCTGCCTCGGCCAGAAATGCTTAAAAACCATGCCCTAAGGTTATTTTTTCAGGTTATTCCTATTTTCGCTAAAAGTATCTAAAATGGCTTTAAGACATCATCATAAGAGTCCCATAGTTTATGCAGTGAAGATAGCAAAGGTATTCACCTGGATATAACACTCCACCACTGCTTGCTTGATTGTATAGCCTGGAGGCTATGTTCATGAAGGATATAAACTGGCGACTACCTCTACAAAAAGTAGCAGTTTTCACTCAGATTGCAAAACAAACGGAGATAGAAAAAACTAAATAAGAATTACGCTGAATCACTTTGATGCCGCCGATGTCCTCCCTCCGGCGTACCTACAGATACAGCTGTGCTACCTTGATTAGAAGATGTAAAAGAGACTCCAGCCATAGGATGGAATATACTGGTAGGTGCGTTTGAGATGTACCTGGATGAGTGACCTCCTCCCTCCTCACTAAAAAGTGAATGAGAAAGAAACATGGTGCTCAAATTTTTTAATTTTGCACAAAATCTATTTGAAGTTTGATGGTTTTATAGGTAGAAAGTAGGGACCAAGCGAAATTCTCGTTCTCAACCTAGACCTAACAATTCTTAAAAACAGGATATTTCCCCAAAATTTGTTTTCGCCTGGCTTTGCTGTGGAATAGATTGCGAATTGCCGCAGAATTGTTTGCATGGGTCAGTGGGCAGCTCGAATTTCTTGGTACTGAAGCAGTCCTACGCCCTGTTGCATCACGACAGCACCTTTTTGCCAGACAATAAAATTAGGCTGAATTGAAAAAGCTTGCCTAGAAGAGCTAGTACTAGAAGAATGCCTTCGATTCCTGGATTGAACATGGTTCTGAGGTTTTTTAGGATCGATCACAATATTCACCGTGGTTGGCTGTTGACTAGTCGACGGCAGCATGCTTTCCTCTTCTTGCCTTGCTTCAATAGAACTTAATGTAATTGTGGTTGGAGTTCCTGCTGACTCTTTTGCAGTGCCTAACTTTAACATCACAGAAGAAGAGGTGGACGGTTCATCTTGAGCTTGAGAAGAAGGCTTTCCAGCAGCTAGTCGAGCACGCCTACTGTTGTTATTACTGCTATTTCCACGTCTTTGTGTGGAAATAGAAGAGTTGTTGCCACTGTTGCGTCGACGATTGAACATCTCGTAGATGGCTCGGCTACTGCCTAGTGCTTGCGCAGTACCCACACTTTGGTCGTCGAAGGAGTAGGTCCACCAATTGCCGAATTCATCTCAAAGCAACTAGATATTTTAGCGAAACATTGTTAAAGAATCATGCTCAAGTCCGTCAGTGGGATGCACATCGTTTGGATGTGCGGACATTAGTTTACCCCTAAAATACCAGCAATTTAAATTTTTTCACGTGTCATACATCGGAAGTCTTTGAGGTTTTCGATGGAATTGTAACCTTCTTAGATGACTGACAGCCGCAAACTTCAACAATTGTGTCATCCTACTGACGGACATAGGCATGCTCCTTAAAAAGAACTACGGCTAACCTTGAAAAGAATGTATGGCTCCTTGGGTGGTATCTGAAAAAGAAAGATCAACAAGAGACGAAAATTATTATTCTTTCGCCCAAAACAATCAAGTTAGACTACGGTCACGGCGGCGACAGCAGCGTGTGGCGCGTGGCTGGAATGTGTGGCTGTGGTAGGGTGCAAATATGCTCAACGAAATTATGCTTAGTCGTGTGATATTTTATATCGGTAAAAAATCTTTTGTTTCTGCACTTTTTTTTATTTGTATGCATTTTAATTTTGTTTTTGGTACTACTGTGTTATACTCCCTAGGTACATTGACCATTTAAGAAGCGTTTTTCACCATTTTTAAGGGATTAAGGGCTATATACATAGGCGAAAGGACAATTGGAGTTGAGATGCGCACACAAACATATAAATCACTCGAGAATAACCCTGGATGCATGAAAATAGCATTCATACCAATAGCATGCATAATTCTTTATGCGGTAGGTCCCTGTAAGGGAAACTGATCAAAATCTTCTCTTTTCCTACAGAGTGGCCCTTTACTTGTTCCTTCTCCCTTCCCTCAACCGAGTAGCGCCAAGCATTCTAAAAAAGGTTTGACAGGGGCGAATCACCGTTTTATATGCTATTTTTCGATTTTTCAAAAAAAAAAAAAAGCCTGTGAAACGGTGATTCACTCCTGTAAAACCTTCTTTAGAATGCTCTAATTAATACAAAAAAGAGTGGTTTTATTATTAATCTAAAAGGTATGTTTATCGGAAAAAAGGTTCGCAGAAGCTTTAAACCTGCCATGAATCTTATCACTGACCCCGGATATAACGACCACCTAGGGCTAGTCCTTGAGGGGGTGGTTATGCCGAGGGCTGACTGCACAAATCTCAAGTGACAAACCTTCATGATCATAGGCCACATGAGTGCTGTCTCGCAAGTTGAGATTGTATATGTTGGCAGGCTGGGCACTTGCGATTGAGCTAGAAATATAAAAAAGTGAATAAAAAGTCTTGATAACACAATTAAATGCAGTCCAATCTCGATAAGTCGACAAAGCCTGAGATCAGCCAAAGGTGTTGGCTTATCAAAGGTGTTGATTTATCGAACTGTGACCTTACTTACTCATTGTCCATAACGGGACTACCAGCAACCAACTGCTGCTGAGGCTGAGAGCGAATAATGTGATGGCCAAGTCGATTCATCCGAACATTCTCAATTGCATCAAGTGTCTCCGGGTGCTTTTCAATCAGCTCTTCCAAGAACTTAGTGATTTGCCCTTTCAGATCACCAACCACTTTGGAGGAAGTGCCTGAACAACAAGAAGTTAGTTTGTTTGTAGAAGTCAAATTAACCAACCAACGCTGTCGCCACTCATTCGCCCCACAGTTCTATGCAGTTCACCGGCTTTTCTACGATTGCTACTCTGAATAGTTGTACCAGAGTGAGGCTTTCCAGCTGCCGGTGCGTGTGTCGAAGGCTCACTATCGGAACACTAAAAAAATTGAAAGTTTGTAGACCTTTTTTACCCTATTCACAAGGTGGAGCGCAAAAATCCAAACCCTAAAATAGGTATTTTACATGCTATCAACACAATTTTATTCAGAAGTCAGGAAGCTTAGATACAGCCACTTTCATCAAATTTTTGGTACTTTGTTAGCTAGCCACTTTTTCTCAACTATTTTGTCTACTTTTAGAAATCCGGGAAGTAGCACTGGAAAACCTGTATCTGTTCTGTATCCATATGTACGTTCAGTTGATTAAAGGAATGAAAAAAACTTTTTTCATCCAACAAACGAAAAAATGCCCAATTCTACATAAGAAATTGAAAAACTTTCCTTTTTTCTTTACAGAAGTCTGATTTCCTAGAGCTTTCTTACGAAATTAATATGTATTGAATATCATTGGGTCATGAATCGATAAAAACTTACACATTCGCTTATGCAAGCACTCTTGGAAGTTGTTCTCTGTCTGTCGGTTTCCAATGAGTTTATATCCACTATTTTCGAATCATCTAATCGACCGGTGGAGTGACATGTTGAGCAAGAATCTTCTTCCTTAACATCTAAAAAGCTGGTAAAAGTTACAAATTGTTAAAGGTAAAATGGCAGCGGGCCATGCTTTTTCCCGATAATTTTTATATTGTTGAATAAAATTAACCATTTCTGAAAGAAATTTTGACGCTACTAGATTATAATCTCCCAAATTGATATTTCCAAAAGTGCTTAAAAACCATCTTTAATTAACAGTTTCGGTAAAAAGAGGCCAAATTGTAACTTAGAGGAGAATAGGGGCTGAATTAGGAGGGGAAGGAAGTCATGGGGCCACTAATTTAAAAATACTAACGTAAAAAATCGTTGACCACCGACCGTTGTGACGAGAGGGGGTGGTAAGTATTATTAGAGGTTTCACAGTAAAATGGTTTTTTAATGGTTTAAGACCAATAATTTTTATTGTAGTTTTTAGATATCTTGTACTCAAAATGATCGCCAGATAGTGCTGATCATTTTGAGTATAAGATATCTAAAAACTACAATAAAAATTGTTGGTCGTAAACCATTAAAAAACCATCTAAATTTTTTTCGCGTAAATGTTTCGCGGAAGTATAGAGGGGGGTTAAGGGAGACTGTTTAAGATATAACCGAGCAGCGCCAAAATTTTATATCAAAAATGGGTACTTTTATTTAAAAATTTTGAAAAAAAGCCACGGCCAACTGTATTATATCCAAAATACGGTAGTGCCACCTTTTTGAGAGCTGCCTAGAATACTTTCCAGCCAATTTTCCATTGAATTTGCTTTGTTCATTGCCAGCTCATCTACCAGAATGCCACTGCTGCCGGCTTTGACCTGTCCCACCAAAAATGCTTTGCGGGCACTCTTGAAATACTTAACTATGAGACTTATGTCATTTTTGTAAAAATAGCTAAACCATTTAAACACCGTTGAAAAATATCTGGTACTTCAGCTGTTTCCCCCCCCCCTAATTTTTGAATTTTGTTGTTGGATTTTAGGTTTTAACCATTTCTAAGTAATTCTTATGCGCTAAAAACGATAAAAAAGTTGTTTTCCGACTTTTTTTTTAGTCTCATAATGGAAGAACTTCGTGATTTTACTATCGGAAAATTGTATAAAATTTTTTAATTGGAACGATGACGAGTTTCTAGAATGATTCAAATATCTTGGCGGCGTTCATTCTTCTCGTATCTGCGAATGTGGTGGTAAAATGTCCCTCCGAAATCTTAAAGAAAATGAAAAGGTTCCGCGCTGGAGATGCACTAAAAAAGCTTGCCGTAAGGAACTTGGATTCTATGCAGGCACATTTTTCGAAGAGGCATATTTAAGCTTGAAAGAAGTGAGTATCTTTATTTGGCCAGTCGTCAAGCGAGATGCAAGCGCTCTGCTGACGCTAATTCAATGCAATGATAATTTGTTTTTGCAGAAAGTTTTAGCGCATAAGAATTACTTAGAAATGGCTAAAATCTAAAATCCAACAACAAAATTCAAAAATTAGGTGGGGGGGGGAAACAGCAGAAGTACCCGTTTTCCTATTATTATGATACGGACTGTATAAGGGTTCGACTGGTGTACAGTGTAAAAGCGATATACCGAAGGAGTCTTTCTCCAAGTGCCATCTTGATTTGTAGAAGCTCTTTTCAGAGTTGCTCTCTCTTCTGACCGAGTGCTGTTAATCCGAGTTTCCGAATTGGAAGAATGCCGTCCTCTAACAAAAGGTCTTTCCTCTGATCGTCTTCTCTGCACATTAAACTTCTTGACGGATAAGGACTCTGAGTTGGGATCTGAATATTTGCGTTGATTGGAAGAGATTGTCCTCCGAAGAGTTCCTTCAGAATTGGGTTTTCTGCAAAAAAGACAACTTTTTGACACAAAAAACTGTTTCTTTTCTGACCTATTGCTACTAGCTATTGGCAGCAACTCGAGGCTGTCAGCTGGCAGTAGAAAGGGCTTAGCGCCACTCACAACCCCACCACTACTGCTACCACGTCGAAGAAGTTCATTGGTGGAGTTTTTGCTGCTGGTAGAACTGGTGTTGTCATCCTCAAAGAGTTATCTTTTATTGAAAATACAAAATTAACACCTTTTACATGTAAACAGGGGCGATTCGCCTCATTTTTTTAAAGTTTTTTCTTCAAAACGTTGATAAAAATTCTACATGAAGATTCTAATTTTTTTTGTTCCAAGGTCTCACAAAAAACAAAAAGTCTTCAGGAATTTGAAAACAGAGCTTCAAGAAGTGGCTTGGTTGATGAGATATGATCGAAATTAGGAGGGAGGAGAGAAAAAGGAGTATTCACGCCTGGCTTAGGTCATATCTCAACAAGCCCCAACAAGACACTTTTTGAAATTCTATTTTCAGATTCAAATTTCTGATGTCTTTCTTCCATATATAAAAACGCTTTTTCAATATATAAGATTTTTATTGACACTTTCATAAAAATTTCAAATAGTGTGGTGAACAGGCTTCCGATTATACGGGCACTGGTTTATATTCAGCGAATAGAAGAGATAACCTGAGGTTGTGGGGATCGAACCCACGACTTTCTGAAATTTCGGATTGTGCAAATCAGATACTCTACCTCCGGGCTAAACACACTTGCGCGAGCAATTCATTTAAAAATTATAATAAAAAACATTGGTAAGTCGACACTTTGAGTAGACGCCTGACATGAATTAATCCATTTACCCTTTATACCCTAACATTTACCCTTATTAAATAAGTGAAAATTACTTCAAAGATAGAAGACATCTTTGTTGGAAACAATTCGTTCAAAAATTCTGCTTCTCCAGTTTCTGCCACTGGTGTCGAGAACCCAGCTTCATCTATCCTCACATGATGGTGTTTGGATCGATCCCTACTAGCCACTGCACTACTGTCTCCATCTTCTGCCATTGTTAAAGAGCTAGCTCTTGGTGTTCCACTGGCTGCAAGTATTTGCAGTGAACTTTTGCAGCTTCCCAAAAGTCCGTTAATACCTGCTTGACGATTTCGACTTCTCTCGGCTGCCAGGTCAATCATTTCAATCACATTGCTTTCAGTGGCTCTGGCACTAAAAGAGGAGACAGGAGACCTGCAGGTTTGCTCAAGCGAAGTTGACTTTTTGGTCTTTACTGTGATTATTGGCTCCACTGAAATTACAAAAAAGAATTAATAACTGTAGAAAACTTAGTCAAAAAGAAGACACCTGTATCAAAAACATTGTGCAAATACGAAACCACCAGTTTAAGGATGAGGAAAAGGACTGCGATGAAGCCCACATAGGCTAGAAACAGGCCCAGAGAAAAACCAGCACTCCCACCACTAACAATACCCAATAATAGAGGCAAAACCAGGAGAGTACACCCTGAAATAGCTGAATCATTTCAACTATATTATTGTTGTAAATGATTAATTTTACATATGTAGAGGTGTATAGTATTGCAAAAGATAGAATTGTTGGGTTCATAGCACCAGCCTCCAGTAAGAGATGCCCATATCCCTTGTCGCGCAATTTCTAAGACGGCTAGTCGAAATACATTCATTTTCGACTCAGCATCATGAACATCAGCCTTTTTAATTATTAAGCCATCTAAAGAGACTTACATATTGGTTAGTTTTAACATAAATTAATTCACGCCATGTATACAGGGTGGTGCTACCTGGTACCCCAGGTATTTCCTGGGTATTTAACTATAGCATAACTGGGCAAAGTTAGCCATGAACTCAGTTTCAGCGGTTTTCAGCCTCAGCCCTCTTATTTCAGGTCCTATCTCAGCAGCCAAGTCTCTCATTTAAATTGCGCTGGCAAATTTGGATCCCTAAGGTCTTTTTACATACTGAGATGTCTGAGAAAAAAGTCTCAAACAATAGGGGGTTTCTAGATGCCCAATAGAACCTAGATGTCCAATAGATGCCAGTATTGAATGTTTGCACCGACTAAAGCTTAGGCCTTAGGCTGAGTCCATTTGTCCAGCATATATCCGGTTCAGCACATATTCTAAGGCTCTCATTGCCGAGCGCCAGTAATAAAAACATAGTAAAAATAAAAATAAAAGTATCTAGGTGTCCTTTAGACTTGGTTTGCCTTGGTCCCCCAAGGCAATGTTTGGTCAACGTCTTTCCTAAAAAATAGTGGGTCGTACCCTAAAACATGTTTTCTGTACGCTTCAACAGCTGAAAGACCAAATAAACATGAGATGGGTTTTTTTTGTGACTAAATAGTGAAATTGAACATAGTTTTGTTAAGTGGTGCCTACCGCATAAAGGAAAATTGGTATGTACACATGTTTTATGCATTCAAAGTCACTTTCGAGTGATTTATGTCTCAGGTACGTGCGTTTGCGTATCTCAACTCCAAGCTCCAAGCCCTCTACGCCCCCGGAGGGGGCTTGAACACACATGCTTGTGAGGTGATCCGAGCAAGACTCTTGATCATAAATACATTTACGGACTCTTTTTGCCCAGCTTCAGTAACCAAAACGTGGTAGAGTTCCCTAATATAAGGTAGTTTGTGCACACACACATACGTTTATCGGTATACAACTAAGCCTTAGGCTAGGGTAGGGCAGCGTAGGTTAGCCATGAACCAGCGTACACCTTGCTTCATATAGGTTTAGTGGTTTCATTTTTAGAATACACTAATTAATTCAGGGAAAAGGTATGCGCACGCACTCTTTCGAACCTATTTTATGTTTGCTACATTAGTGACATTTGGCGATGTTTCGGCGCGGCGTTATTTTGTCACGTACCGTTGAAAAAGAGTGATCGTTATAGAGAGGTTCGACTATATATATAAAAATAAGAAGCAATGTGCAAAAAGACAGCGCAAATAGAATTGTAAAAAAATCGACACCACCAAATGAATATTTGAAATAGCGGCCAATAGTATGCTTTTTTCGTTGTAAAACAACCAAACTCAAAGGTTTTTTGTTGGCTATGCGCCAGCATCTCTTCCACTCCTTCTTTTGCATAGAAATTCCAGGATTCCCTCCTGTTCTTATTTTCCATGTGATTAGCTGTCCTTATTTTCGGATGTCATTCAATCCCTACTTTTAATCCCGTTTTAGTGGCTATGACTCTTTTAAGTCAGCAGCAAAGACCCCAATCACTGGTCAGTGCCAAACAACAAGCCGCTTCAATTGCTTGTATCATTGAAAATCGACTTTATTTTGTAAGCTTTATATTTTTTAGTTATACTTCACCCATTATATGAGAATACTCCCTCAGGCTATATGGCTGTTTGTGAGCAAAATACCTTTGTTACAACTTTTTTTTATTTTGAGCCGATCAGAGTAGGTAAAATATCCTCAGGGATTCTAATCTGAAAGCAGAATTTCAGAAAGTGGTTTGGTTGTCGAGATATGGTTGCAACTAAGGCGGTCGCTGTTTTAAAATAGAAGCACTCCAATTTCTGGTCATATCTCGCCAACCAAATCACTTTCTAAAATTATGCTTTTAGATTTAAGTTCTGGAGCGTATTTTGCTTACTGTGACGACTCAGAACAACACAATCCCTGTAAAATGGGTATTTTCTCAGGTTAAAATTAAAATCCCTGCCAAATTATGTTTTGTCCGTCAAAATGTATATTTCTCCTGTTGTATTTGTCATACTTGGTTATCTCAGCTGTTTTTTTGAACAGTTTTTGCTAATTTTTTGTCCACATGGAGCCCTGGATCTATTCTTTGCAATGAGGTATTAACTGGCTAGATGTTGGTGGAAAAGTGGGAGAAAAAGATCTTTAAAAAGAAATACCTCTTGCTTCGTTTAAAAACCTTTTTCTCCAACTTTCTCCACCACATCTAGTCAGTTGATACCTCATTGCAAAGAGCAGATCCAGGCCTATATGTTGGCAAAAAAGTATAAAATGTAATTAAAAGCAGTTAAGATAATCAGACTTAGGCAAAATTTGACCGGTGAAATGGTAGAATTACTTATAAATAGTCTAGGCCCTTTTTTAAGAAATATATGAGGGTGGGAAGTGATGATGTAGGAAGCCTTCCTGTAATCTCTTTTGTTCAGACCTCTTGTGATGCTATTCCTCGAGACAATCAACAAAATGTCTACTTTTGTGTGGATGACTATGTGCACTATGATGCCTTTTATGATGTAGGAAAATGAGCATAAGAAAGGGAAACTTTTAGTTTTTTTTTAGGACTTTGGACCCATGAATCTGGCGGTGCTGTATCGGTACATAAATATTTCAAAAAACCGAGATTTTTCCTTTAAAATCATTTCTTTCTAAGGTTTTGCGAGTCGTTGAATGCAGTGTTGGAGGTGACTGTTTGAAATATTGAAATAGATCGACATAAACCATGTCTAGGCAGAAGCAGCCAGAAAAAGGAGCATTTTTATTGTTGCCACAAGTTGTCCGCGAAGTAAGGACTCTTTTGCCAAAACTTTACTTTTGGTATGAAATAAGAAAAAAATTCTAGGTCGAGTTAATGCCGCTTATTTGGGTAAACACTCTTACAAGGGAGGGTGCATTTCAAGTTTTTTTCCCGAGCCTTTGATCGCGTGGTGGGTAGGCGTTGGAGTAACTTAGTGTTGGGGTTTGAGTTTGGATGGTAGGTTGAATCTTATCTTTTTTGATGCTAAAGTCAAACCTTGCTACAGTGACACTCCTACTGTTGTGATACCTCAGGGAATTCGCCTATTATCCAGTGGTGTCACTACAGCCAGGTTTGACTGTATAGACAAGTCTTCATTTAAAGGGACATGGCTTACATTTATCGATTTTGACTATTGATCCGGAGAAAGTGGAGAAGAAAAGATTGGTGGCGGGCACCACCAGTCAAAACGTGTGAAATCCGCGTTGACACATTCAAGCAATTTGATTTTCAGAGAAAAAACAAAAATTTTCGGCTCAATACCATGAAAAGTATTTTTCCGAAATTTAGATAAGCGGAAAAATACTAGTATTTATCCGGGGAACTTTCTAGAGAATTTTCCATTTTCTACTCTCATATTTTGTTTAAAAAAATGGCGTG
This sequence comes from Subanguina moxae, assembly GCA_000981365.1. Taxonomy (NCBI): domain Eukaryota; kingdom Metazoa; phylum Nematoda; class Chromadorea; order Rhabditida; family Anguinidae; genus Subanguina; species Subanguina moxae. The sequence goes on along the minus strand of BBSZ01007497.1, from coordinate 45,273 downwards.
AAATGCACTCCCTCTGAAAAATTATTAGCAAAATTTTATTAAAGCTTTTTATTTCAGTTGCTGCTTACATGGTGAGAAAATAACCTCTTTTATTCATACAAAAACATTTCTAATTGTCCCTATTAACATGTCCCCAAATATATTGACTCTTTGTAGATAATTTACCACAGCCTCACGGCAGACCAAGCCTGTATGTTTGCAGAAATTGCAAGGTCTGGTTAATAACTGGTTTTTTAAATAATTCAGATCTCCGAGTACAGCGCATAGAACCACCAAAACTGATCGGTAAATTGCTACAATTTCCTAAAAAAAACCCAAAAAATATTTACTTTAGAGTTTCGAGATGCGGCAATGGGACAGCCAAGGCACATTTTTTAATTTACAAACCAAACAGCGCAACCAACATTTTTTCAGCTATCTACTTCATGTCCACGATGTGATTAAATCCATCGAAAAGGTAGGTTGTTAGTAGGGCTGTCGGTTCGGCTACCCGTTTTCGGTTAACCGACAATCTTAGTTATTAATCTGTTCCGAAAAACTGCACCATTTTTTGAGAATGTGAATAAAAAAGTTGTCAAGTGAAAATCTGATGTTCCTTGTCATTTGTTCTTGTATTTCTGTGAAAAGTGGTTGTTTTTCTAATGATCTGTTTGTTTTTCAATCTTAATCGGGGCTTCGGAGCAAGGGCTACCTACGCAATTTTTTTTGATGCTGCAGTTTTTCTGACTCACCGTGTTGAACTGTTGGCCATGGTTTTCCCAACATTTTTGATATGTTTGTACGAAAGTACCCATTTTTGAAAGAATTTTTTATTCTGAAACTTCTCAGTAGTCAAAATATCTTGAGGAATTTGAAAAAGTGGCTTGCTTGTTGAGATATGGCCGCAAGTAAAGTGGTCGCTGTTTCAATATATCGGTATGCCAATTTTTTTTATCATGCATCTCGGTAACCAAGCCATTTTTTCAAGTTCTGCTCTCATATTCCTGAGGAAATTTTGACTATTGAAGGTCTTCTAAATAAAAAAACTTTCAAAAATGGATACTTTTGTTCAAAACCAACACAAAAAATTTAAACATATTTAGGCTCTTCAACTCAAAGTAAGCTTGCTTTTGTGTTAGCACTACAATCATAGGTACGAAAAAAGGAAAACCTTTTCAGTGGCTTAGTTTTTTCGATAGTTCATTTGACCCGGATGAATATGAATTTTATGAAAGGGTGGAAAACGGGTGAGTTTTTGAAAGGATAGCTCCACAATCTTTGAGTTCTTCAAATTTAATTTTAGTGACTTCAATTGGATCATTCCCGGAAAGGTTCTCTCCTTCTGTGGTCCACATGAACGATCTTACAATGAAAATGGTGGGGACAATATAGCATAGGTGGCCATAACGCCTTTATTAAAAAACAGAAGTTTCTCAATCTTCGACTCGATCCATCTTGATTCCTTTTGACGAAATTCAGCTTCCTTAATTTAGCAGTCTGATAGATGAAAGATTAGAATCGGATTGCGAAATTGAGCTCAGGCCTTGCCATTCTCGTTTCGCAAATTGACACCTCTTTTTGTCAAGTCGGTATGGCCACCCTGAATATAATAGGAATTCGTCAATGTTTAACTATTTTTAATCGTTCAGGATATCCTTATCATGCTCCTGGTATTCTATCTCTTTCCATTATTTATTCTCAAAACAGCATTGCCATTGCCGATGATGGAAACCGTTCAAATTCGAATGCGCGTGGGACATATCTCTTTTGTCTATCTCTATGCTCTTTCGTCTGTCACTATATTCTTTCGTATCCAAGTATACTATTTTGTGTTGCTTGAAAAATTTTATGACTCACATCAAAAAATTTATTAGGTAGATAAGAGGAGAAAGTGTCGCGCATACTCAAATTTGCAAAATTGCCATTGTCTGCGACGAGAATGACCCTTTAGACTCTCATTATACAAGCATTTCAGAAGTTTACTTTGATTACTTCCGCAAAAACAACGTGACTTCAGTTGTCCGCCTCAATAGAAAAGTTTATGATGCCAAACGGTTAGTAATGTTTAGTTTATGTTCTTCTAGCTTTAGGATTTTCTTCAAGGTTTGTCGAAGCAGGATTCGAACATCATGACCTGTTCTTTATTGATGGTAGTGTTTTGTCTTAGTTTCAATAACCATGTCCAAGTGGCCTTTCTCCTACTATTTTACTTTCACAAAATGCAATTTCAGGCTCCACTCCCAGCGATGAAATTGTGCTGAAATTCATTGATGTTGTTGGTGAGCAATTGTTACGAAATCTTGGAATATATTTTGCTTGTTCTTTATGCAGACAATGCACCAGGCGCAGTTGCTGTTCACTGTAAAGCAGGTTTGGGAAGGACGGGCACTTTGATTGCTTGTTGGATGATGAAAAAGTTCCGGCTTACTGCTGCTCAGTGCATGGGTAGGTATAAAGAAAGAATGGACTCTACTAAAACGCAAAAAGTCAAAGCATCCCAACAATATATTAGCTATCACACCACTTTTTGAGATTTTGTCTTCAGGCTGGCTTCGCATTTGCAGACCTGGGAGTGTTATAGGACCTCAGCAACAATTTCTGGTGAACAAACAAGCCTGGTGCTGGAAGCTAGGTCAAGCCTCCAATATACCTCCAGTTGGTGAGCTTGCTACTCGACAGGGGAAAACACCATCATCAGCTGAAATAAAATCCAATACCAACGGAGGAAATAAGTCTAAAGTCAGATCAAAAATTTTGCTCACTCGCCTCGCCAATGAACTAGACGACATTGGACTGTGTGACATGAAAAATGATGCCAATATTTTGTCTAGATCTGTGACACCACCTTCCGCTTCCTCTTATGACAAATCTGCTCCACCGGTGGCTACACTTAAATCATATTCTCTGAGGTCTAGACCGAGCAATAGCAGTATTAGTGATGGGAATGGTAACGAAGTGGAAACACCGGATGAGGTAAGGATCGCCTTCTTTTAACCTTCAAAAGAGTATACCACATTTTGAGTGATCAAATATATGGTGAGATTGCAACTTAGTGATCTCTTTTCTTGGTTTCATTTGGAATTGCAGATTGTTTTCGCTGTCACGGAAGTATTTTTACCAAGATCGAAACAGAATAACATGCAGTGTCGAAAAATATGATCTTCGAGTTTCATTTTTTTAAAGCACACGAAATAAAGGCATAATGGTTCAGCTGCAAAATAAAGCAAAAGTTTGCCCAAACATGGTCTTTTAAGGGTGAGAAGAAAACCATTAAAATAACTGACTACTTTACGCACAACCTAATACATCAAGACATTTTTTAAGAGTTTACAAAAAAAAAATCTTTCCAGACAGTTGTCAATGAAAAAGGACAAAGCCAAGGAGATCGGTTGTGTGAAATGAAGGCAAAAGCCCAGCATAAGAAGGGCATAGTACAACGAGAAAACAAGAACCACAACACCGACACAAATCCTTGGCTGGTGCGAGCAATTGTCACAAATTCATCTTCAGCCTCGATGGTGCCGAGGAGTGCATCCAAATATTCTTCTGCCACTACACCCATAAAAGTATTTAGACACAAAGAGTGTTATTTTTTTTTCAAAATCCACTTCTAGCAATTGCGTTTATCCTCTTCTCGAGTGCTGGGCAATTCCAACCATTTTCCCAAGCTTCAAAATTTTACCACCAAGCCAATCGGCGGATACCAAAGTTCTGCTGGTAGAATGCCGGTAATTTTTTATACAGATAAGAATGGAAAGAAAATCCTATAGATTTCAAAGGTTACCGTCTCTTGTCGACCTTCTATTCTCCGCAACAATGCCAGCAAGAAGTTGTTTACGTAAGATAGTTAACAAAACCTTATGCTGTCAACCCTCAATACCTCGGCAACCTAAGGAAGATCCCGAGAAGTGGTTTTATCGATAATTGAACCTGAATGACTCGGCAGCCTCGATAATTCGGCCCTCGGAGTGCGGTCCCTTGGTGTGCTGGGTTATCAAGGGTTGATTGTACAGTCAACCTTCTCCATAGTATAAACTCATAGGGGCTCGAAGAATTCAACTCATGATCATAGCTTGGCAATCAAGCCTTTTTTTATATTTGCTTTCAGGGCTGGTATTAACTATTATCTCTTACCGTTACCTTTGCCATTAGTTTTACGGTAAAACTTTTACCTTTACCTACAGCATCGTTCAGTCTTAACCGTTACCTTTATCTTTGCCAGCAGCGGTATTAACAATTAACTTTTATCTTTACCTCGAGTTTTTACTTTTAACTTTTACCTTTAGCTTAATTATTTATGAAAGGGTATGAAAGGGCTATGATATGGACAGTTTTAATTGTAGTCAAAATCTTTGTTTTATTTTTAAGGACACGCAACACCAAACCCTATTCTTCTTCGCTGGCGCGAATTGATCTAAACAAAACTGCTGGCGGCAATTTTTCAAGCGGCACAATTCACACAGGCACAGGTGTATTTGCTAATCGGAACAATGATGCCTTCAACAACAATAAAACCAGCTATAATAATTACTGTTTGAGTGTTAAAAACAATGCAGTCAGCCCTACCACAAGTTCATCTAGAAAATATGAACTTCGTCCTCGAAATAATCTGCATTTTCCTTCAAGGTGCGTGCTTAAGTGAGAACACCTTTTAGGATTTCTTTAATTTCAGATTCGATCCAGCAGTTACCCTTTTGCCTAGAGCCTTTTTATCTTCTCCCGTCGCTAGCAGTGGAACTACTGCCACCTCAATATCTACTCGTCTTTGACTACATTTTAAGGAAGTGCAAAGTATATATTTCTTCCTGTATTTGTAGGATGGGGTAAAAGTCTCATCGCTGATAATCACTGCCTTTGGCTCATTCTAGTTTTCTGTTTGCTCTCTTGCGAATCTGCGGCAAAAATCACAAAAACTAAAAAAAGGGGTGATAGGCGTAGCAAAGGTAATAGGGGTGGCAAGGGTATGAGGGGTGGCAACACATAGGGCTGGCAGCGCGTCAAATAGGTCAGCTAATATTAAAATAAAAAGGCAATCAAGAGGGGACTTCTTGCCCCAGCCTGTATTTGGTCGCGTATTATTGATAGTTTCCAAATTCGCAAATACTAACCACTGGAAATTTTACTTCGTTATTCTTTGTAACACATAATTTTTGCATGTTAAATATAAACCTATTTTCTTGCTGTGTTCTTATAATAAACTGAAGATCTTTCTATATCTTTTTACAAATTGTTTGATGATATTTTTGACTAGAAACATTAATTAGCCTTTTTGAATTACTCATTCTCTTGATACCACTTTTGTAGCTAGTATTTCATAGTTTGTTCCGACCATTGATTGATTGCTAGATTTTTTTAGAATATTCCACAATATGCACGGAAAATTATTGGTAAATTTTGTATCACTTTATCTGTTGCCTTTAGTTGGCAGATTAACGCCTTTACTGTTTGAAAAAGGTTTGTCTGCTCTTGTATACTAGTGCTATTGTGCAAATACAATTCCTTTTCCTTTCATCAGATATAATTCTTTTTGCATCAGATGTGCTTTTCTACTGTTTGATATTCGTCTATGGATTGTTGGTGTTCATTTTCGGTGTCAACGGGAACGTGAAAATCACCATAACCCCTTTTGGTTAATCTACCCTCTGGAAAACCACATGTGATGCAAAAAAAAAAAAGTATTCTGGTGCAAAAAAGTATTTCTGATGGAGAGAAAAGTACCATGCTTATGTAAATCGCATCTATCTTTTGCCATTAATGACCTCTTTTGTGTTCGTGATTATATATTTAGCGTGCCAAATAAAATTGAAGTCAATTTGCCTAATCGCGGGACTTATTACAGAACATTACCAAAAAACAATTTGGAGGCCTGTAAAGTCCAACGCTTAGTTACAATATTTTAGAGAAAGCGAATTTGTAAGCAGAATTTCAAAAAAGTGCTTGGCGACTGAGATATGGCTGAAAGTAAAGTGACAGCTCTCTCAAAGTGTTGGTAGTCTAACTTTAGATTATACCTATCGCCACAAGATTTTCCTTTCTCGTCCCCCTGCATCCCTTATTCCCCTTTTAAATGCTAATACAGTCCTTCTTTATCGCAATTTTGCCTTTGTTGACGCCTTTCAGGCCACGATTCTTTATATACATCCTTCCTTCGTGGATAAACTTCTTATTCCCCTTGTTCAAATAAGGAGCATGTGCCTTTCCAAGGAGAGCATCCGTACGATGATTTCTAATCAAGATGATTTAGTCACACACTGTTATGCATCAGTAAAAAAAGTTCAAATATCGTAACATTAACAATCTTAAAAACCAAGAGAGCTAATAAGACAATGAAATAATGTGTATGGCTGTATTATGTCCGGCTGTATTATGTCCAATCCCCCTAGTTTTTGTTCAAAGATTAGGTTTCGAGCAATAATTGTGTTTTATTTTTTGGCCATATGCCTCGTATACGAGTAATAGTCAACCGCTTCTTGCCTGGTCCTGATTGTTACTTATGTACATCTTCAACTTTATTCTAGAATGTACAAATCTGTCATTTTGAATTCCAAGCGAAAGAGTTTGTTGGCTGATTTGCAACTAGACTTTCCCATTGAAGCTGGCAATGAAGAGTTGGAAGTGGTAGATGAAACTCATTCGGTGGCGTTTTCTGTGTCTGAGCATCAGGATGAACTCGAAGAGGTGCAGATTCAGGACATAGTGCAACAAAATACGGCAAAGAAATCAGCTTCTCAGTTCGTCCCATCTCCATTTTTGAAAAAACGTCACAGCAGCGTTCTCACGCCAAGTAAATCGATCAAGAAGAAACTAGGTACGTTTAGTTTTCTTTCTCCAAAAATTTTTATATGATTTAGGATCGGAGACGTCCAAGCAACTTACGGGGCTTCAAAACAAAATTGGCTTGCAGATTCCGCACGCACCTTTCTCTCGTTTGGTGCGAAGTATCGTGATGGAGGCTGGATTTGAAGTGCGTTTTCAGCCAAAAGCTATATTGGCTCTGCAGGTGTTTTTTTATTATTATCTAAAACACTCCATTCTCAGAACAATTCATAATTATTTTATTAAGGAGGTTGCAGAATGTTATTTGACGTCACTGTTCGAAGATGCCAATCTGCTTGCGCTTCATGCTAAGAGACACACTCTGCTGCCTTCCGATATAGGTCTTGCCCGCCGAATTCGAGGAGAAAAGAAGAAAATTTATGAGAATTTTCAGAGCGAGCTCTAAAAAACTTTTACTTCTGGTGTTGTTACGCGATAACATTTTTCAATAAAGTTTTACTTTCTTTTGTTGTTTTTTCTTAGGCTTATGATTTAAAAGATGTTCTTGACAACACATGCATTTGAAAGCTTCTTGCTTAGTCCATTAAGAAATTTTGATCAATTACTTAAAGATGTCCCACAAACTTTGGAAATGCCGTATTTTCCTCGATTAATCCCAAAATCCTCCGCTACCCAAATTTTTTATCCATTGTATTTAATGACGCATGAAAACGTTTAACTTCGCTATCTACCTGTTAGAAGCCCGTATTTTCTTGCAGCTGAGAAACTTATTCTAAATAGGATAGTTTCATCTCAAAGATCATGATTTAAGGGTTCTGTTTGATTAGGCCATTTTGTTGAAAAACTTATGTCATGTTGTGATTTGTGTGCTGAAACGACTTTTCAGTTTCTATTATTTGGGGAGTCGCAAACAAGAAACAATTTCTAACAAACAAACAATAACAATCTTAAAACGATTTCATTATTAGTTATGTTAATATCCCGGAATGGTCTTATTCAAGATAGCACGTATTTTCGAAAAGTCAGCATTCATCTGTTTTCTCAGCGCTTTCACTTTACTTGCCAATATTCGTAACAGGGATGAACCAGTGCCTTGTTCTGCATCAACTATTTCGTCTAATACTCCAATCATTTTGCTCTCTGGCATGAACGCCCCTGGTAATACGCTATTTTGTATTTCTCCTTCTTCTTCTTCTTCGTTTTCAGTGAGAGTGATGATGGGGATGGGGTTGAATCGTGCCAACTCCTGAGCTGATTGCTCATAAACCACATGGTCGACTGTGTGCACCAGCACCTCCACCACCTTAACTACATTATTGCTTGTGTATGAAAGAAATTAAAGTAGCTAACCTCCAAGTAGTCTTGTTTAGATATAGCAATGGAAGTGCTAGGTGCCAGTAGTTTAGCTTGCACACAACCCAATAGAGTGTAGCGAGTAGAGTTTCTTTCAAAAATGTTGTCTTGCCGGCTGTCTTCGTAGCTAATCACCAAATCTTCCACCATTTCCTGCTTGCTTGATCCGATGGGATAGAGATTGCAGGTCAGACAGGACTTGTTGTGCGGTAACCCTAAGTAAAAGCGTGGATGTGAAATCTTCAAATAGTCAGCATGGTTCCACGGATGAAATAAGAGCTGATTAGATCGGCACTAAGAAAATCCTCCTACAGGTAAATTCCCCTAGCTTTTTAAATAACGCTATCCTGAGACCAACCTCCAATCTTTGAAGTGCCAGCCCCAGTGGCCATAATCCTGTTAAATTTGCCCCATTCCAAAGGCACCTTAACACACAAGACGCTTAGTTAAAGCATGTAAAATAGTAAATGTCCACATCTTCAGTATAGTATATTTCCACCCATACATTCTTGTTGACAAAGAAAGCAAATGGAACTTCATAATTGCCCAACGACTCAATTCTAAAAATAGATATAGCCAAAAAAACACAGCATGGTTGATATACCTTAAAAAAGGATTGCTGTCCACTTCGAGTAACCTTAGGTGTTGGGCACAGAATCTAAAAAACATTAAATATCGAGTGTGTGCGTAATTGACCAGCAACCTGTCGGTGGGAGAACCACTAATGCACACCACAACAGTCACGTAGTGCGTCTAAACTAAGATTCTAAAAATAGAACTAAGATTTTTTCGGATTCCTGAGGCATTTCTGCATGATAGGGTGCCCCAGCAATTGTTTTTATATAAAATATGGGAATTTATGTGGGAAAAGTTCTTGAACACCATATTGTTTATTCGCCCCTAATGAGTATACTTGCCAGTGTATTGCAGTAATAATCACAGAAATAAATGTTGATTTGGGCGGGGTTGAGCAAGCTATAGGCAGGCAAGTGCATTCGCATGTCTCCAAAGGGAGAAGACGGCGGCATTTGACCATTTGATAGAGTGCGTGCAGAAAAGAACAGCCCTGAAGTTGGCGTTTTACTTTTTGGCTCAGTTCTGAAAAAAGGCAAACGCAAAAAGCATTACCCTCAATTTGGCCGTTTATGGGAGAGGCCGCCTGGCCGTTATTGTCTTTGATGTACTTTTGCATGATACCATCTCTACTGCGGTAGATGTCGTCCCAGTAGTAGGTGGGCTTGCACCTATGCAAATAACAGAACGACTGCATCTGAGTGCCAATGGATGCCACTGCTTTATCCATCAACTTGTCAATCTCGTCCACAGAAAATACTACAAACTCAGTACTTGATTTGCATAGATAACCAACTGGCACTACCTGCTTTACATCTAAGACTGCCTTCAGCAATCAAATTTTTCTTCTGATCCAAAAGGCATAATCTGATGGAATAACTATTGCCTGGTACAGTCTTAAATTTTAAACATAAGACAGTTAATAGTAGCTAATAGCCAACTGTCAGACTTTTTGAAAAAGTGGCTTGGTTGCTGAGATATAACCAAAAGCTGGCATACTGACACTTCGGAACAGCAACCACCTTACTTGCAGCGATATCTCGCCAAATAAGCCACTTTTTGTAATTCTGCTTTCAATTCGATTCTCCAAGGACATTTTGACTACTTCTGGGTCTCAGCAAAAAAACAGAAAACTTCCAGAAATGGGCACTTTTGTCGAAAAAGATCAAAAATGTAGGGAAAAACGTGACCGACTGTTGTTTTACCTTAAATTTGTAGTTGATGATATCGGCTTCCAATTCCTCAGAGTCACACACCACAGCATCATCACTCACTTGGATATGCTGAATGCATTTTGCTTTGAAGCTGGCTAAATTGAAGGGCCAAACTATTAAATTATTAAGAAAATAGCTTGGTTCTCCTGTTCTTTTCATGAGATTGGTCACTTAGATATGGTTTTTGAATCCTTACCTAAAGTCTAACATTTTCCATATTTTCCCACGAGGAACTCTAGAATTTCAAAAAGCGGCCTGGTTTCTGAGGCATGGCTAAAGTAAACCATAGAACTCAGCTTCAACGGTTTTTGGTCTTCTGTTTGGGTCATGTCTCAGCAAGTAAGCAAGCCACTTTTTGAAATTATGCTAAGAAGTTGGGACTGTCAAGGTCTTCTGGAAAATTTTACACGCCAAACTATAAAGACCTATTAAGCACACAAAATTCATCTGATAAAGGCCAAATTTGGTTTTCTAGGCGAGCAACCCGTCCCTCTACTACAACAATTTGCGGACAACGAAATAGAAAGAAACAAGTAGACAAATGCCTACCAGGAAGATCATGATACAGCCATGAGACAGTGCACTGTACGGCGCCTGATTGCACACTTAGCTCAATCGGCTTAGGTGTGCCAGGTGATGAGAAGTCATGGAATAACCTTGCCTTATATATGCCCCCGAATGGCTGACTTCTTTGCCTCTCGTAATCCCACGAATCTGTACTTCTTCTTGAAGCTAAATGGAGCTGAAAGTGTAAGCGGCAAGAACAGCCAACAACCTACCCCATGCTTTCAAAACCAAACGCTTGTAGTCCAAATCTGCAAGAGAGTGGGATGGCTGAGATGTACGCCGACTGTATACGAAGTAATCTGCCGAGAGAGACGCCTTATGCGCTCTGTAGGGATGGCTGAGTGGGATAAATAAATGCTTGGCCTGATGACTTCTTGTAATTTTATTGGATATTAACTTGGCGTTATGTTCTTCATGCCGCCAGCTCTCCCAGAAATTTTCATCTTCATAGTTGTTTTCAGGCAACATGTCTTGGCCTTGGAATAAATAAATAAATGCAGCCGATTTACAGGGTAGGCAATGCAACTCACATTAACTTTAAGTCAATGGTCATTGATTAGAACAACCAAGAACACAACAGAAGAAGTAATTTATCAGGATTGCTTATCTTATCGATACAAGCAGTAACTTTCGACATCTCCAAGACACTTTACTTGCCACTGTGCTTTAAAAAACAAAAGAATTTCAATAAAATAGAGGATTTCTATTAAAAAATTCAGAAATTTGATTTTTTAAGGGAGGGGGTTGGTTTATATCCAAGTAGGGCACTTACTGCGTTGGGGCAACCACTTCAATTTTTATAAATTTTTGCCAATTCGGAGAACTCAAAACAACGTATTGAACCTTGTCATTAGGGATGTCGATCAAAAGTTTAAAGCTCGACACAAGTAAGAATATGGGGCTTTAAGAAACTACGTTTTAAGCTATCTAGAGGAATTTCTTTGGCGAAAATTATCTTGACGGACCAGATATATTCTACTATTTTTGGTGTCAGGTAGCAAGGTATTATGCATGTGAATGATTGTTAATTTATCACAATAAAGAATACTTCTATTGTTTTACGTTGAACTGAGTTAAAAATTCAAGTGGCTGCAACAACGCAATTAGTGTCCCAAGCAGTGGCGCAATACAATAACTATGCTGAACCTCCGTGCATATGGCTGTGTTAGCAGAAAAGGCATCCCACACGAAATTATTTTGCAAAGTCAAATGTGTTTTTGTGCTTAGCTTTTCATATAATTACCGTTGGATAAGCCTAGCACAACAGATCTGCAAAGTGTGTTCGAGGATGGATAAACGTCTCTTTCTAAGGCTAAGATGAGCTTGTTTACCACTAAAATAGCAAAAAACCCACCCAACAGCACACCCAAAGACCAATATATATTCGCTTGCTTCTATAAAACTGAAATTGAGTGCAGTATTTCTGTTACTATTTGTCTGTTTAGCATGCTGTACATACATACATACATTGCCTGACATCTTGCCTCTAAAGTCTGCTGGGATGGAGCTTAAACACCAACCATTGTCGGCCCTTTAAAAGGCTGGCCTCCCGCCGGTGTCTTCATCTAAATTTTCTTCTATCAAGCTAAATGCATTCTTCAATTATTCTTCTGGCTGTTTTGCTCTCGCTGTTCACAACATTTCGCCAGGTACATTGTGAGGAAAGGAAAATCACGTTCGCTTTACCCACTAAAAGCGAAATCAGCATAGGTAAGACACTCTGTTTCCAAAAAAATATGAGTTTGCCACCCACTGCTTCTACACGCCTTCGCACAAGTCCCAAAAAAATACTGCCTTGGTCTGCTAAGCTGCTCCTTCAATTTTTTTTTTGAAAAAAACAGCTTAGGGGACCAACACTATTTTTTTGGGCTTATGCTAACACGTATAGAGCCGTTTTTTTCAGATTGTCCCAAAGAATTCCATACAGTGAAACAATTAAAAGATTTTCTCGTTGAGGAAAATCTCGTTGAGGAACAAGAGGATATGCGTTTTATGTATGAGTGTAAGTGTTTTTGGCCCTATTCCTACTATTTTTTTTTGTCTTAGTGCCGTTATTTAAGCCCAAACTAAGTCTTAGGCTTAGATCCTCGGCCCAGATTATGTGTATGGTTGTGCGCACGGTCTACCACTCAACCTAAAGTTCGGTTTGATTTAAAAACAACTGAAAATGAACAGGAGGACGAAGGCAAAAAAAATAGTAGCCACTCATAAATAGTTCTGTTTTCCTTCTACAAGTTTTAGAGGGTGTGCGGCATATTCTCTTTAGTGTAAAAAATACGGTATTTTACGCACGATTTTAGTGAGAGATGAAGACCCCATTCCGCAATCTGGCGCCAAGATCAATGTATTCTACGGAGCTAGAGGGACACACTTTACCGAGAAGCAAACAGGAGAAAAAAATGCTGCTATCGGATCCAAACAACAGACAGCAAAACACCATCCTTCTGATCCTGCCCACCACAATTAACAAATTCTAATCAATAAACCATCAATTATTTTTTCTCTTTATAAATAAGTTTTTCGGCTTGCTGTCCGAAAATCCCATAACAGTGGCTGTATCTCAGCTTGCAGACTTTCGAATAAAATTCTGGACGCCATTATGATATAACCCCCCATCCAATTTTCAGAGCTACTTGGTTATACCCCTCTCAAAAAATCAAATTTTCTAAAAGTGCTTATAAAAAACCATTTTCAAGTAACAATTTTACTAAAAAGAGCCAAGATAGTAACTTAGAGGGGAATAAGGATTGATTGGGAGGGGATGGGAGTAATAGAAGGCCACTAATTTTAAAGGCCATTCACCCGTTTACTTTAATGAACCACAGCAAAAAGTGCCTCTAGATGCATTCTCATATCCAGAGTATGTATTGCACGAATTCATCTCGCAGGTATGTCTGTGCGCGCATCTCTAACTTTCAAGCCCCATTGGCCTCCTTAACCAAGTATGGGGGCGGGGTTGTATATCCTAGTAGCGCCAAATTCTCCCTATGCTATTCGAGAACCCTGCCAATTCTGCGTTGAATGACAGCTCAACCATCAGTTTTTCACAAAAATAAATACAGTTGTGAACTTGAGCACACAAAAAATTGGAAAGTTTGCAATTGTTAACAGTCACAACTTTTTTCATTTTTGTGCTTCTGGCTGAGCTGTCATTCAACACAGAATTGACAGGCTTTTCCAATGATATAAGCAGAATTTTATTCAGGAGTCTGCAAGCTGAGATACAGTCTATTTTTTGGTAGATTACTTTGCTACGTGTTCTTCCGATTCTTTACAAAGCCTTACTTTGAAAATAAAATTTGTGATCCTTTCACTAGGTTGTTTTCATGTCTTATGTTTTCTTATTTGGTAAAATAAAATTTCTACTCTTTCCAGTGCTAGTCCTTAACACTGCATCATCAAAAGAGGGATAAAACTGAAATGTAGTCAATTTTACACTTTGACTTCTAGTATTTAAATCTATCTACTGAATGAGATAGCAAAGAGTTTATGCTGTGCAGAATGTTTTAAAATGGCTGATTTCAGCCACTAAATTGCGGAATTACTTTGTCAAGTTAGTTGTTTAATTATCATGAACTTATTCTCTGGCATACCTGAAAACAAATTGGCACTTTTTGCTTTGGAGATATTGCCGAAACATTAGCCAACTTCGTAGTGTTGCCTCCCTTAACACCAAGCAAAATGAGAGGGAGCAGCCACAGAAATTAATTTTGTTTGATTTCCTATCAGTTTTTTAAATCTTAGCTCAAGTACCTCATTGACATTCGACATCCACATATAGACGGGCTAGAATTTAATTAAAGAAACTAAGTGGTTTAGCACATTATGTATGCATGGCCGATTAGGAATGCGACAACTTTTAGATCTGCTTGCGTTAGGTTCGATTCCGTCTAGGATTGCAATGATTATCTAATTAACAGATCCAACGCTGATAGGTTAGTGATGATTTAATGTATGAGCAATCAATTCCAGTCAAACCTGGGTAAGTCGGCACCCCTAAATTCAAAAAAATGTGTTTGTGAGATTTTGCTTTTGACCTATGTTTTGCTTGTGTCTTCTGGTTATGTTATATACCAAAACGTAGCCTAGAATCTAAGCTAAATTTAACAAAATAAAAACTTCAAAGCTTTATTTGCCTCTCAAGCTGTGACTGGCGTGTGTGAATAAATAAATGGCAGTAAACACACGATATGAATAAATAGACTAGAACTGAGAAGAGTGGTGCTCATTTCCATTTGTATGATAAAAAATTCTTTCTAAACGTCGTTGGGATGGTCCTACACAACTTTCTTCTGCTCTTCCGCCATCATTTGACTCAGAGCCAGAGGCATGGCGTAAAACCTAAAATCTTGTGATACATGGGGCTGTTCAACAAAGGCTGTCGTTTTTTCAAAATTTCAAGATTAGCTTAGTCCCTTCTGTTGTTTTTTCATTTTTTAAAAACTCAACTTGGTCTCCACTCTAGTTATTTGACATGTTTTTTTGTATGCTTTGACACTTGAACCTAATTTCGGACGATCTCGGGCCAATTTTTAAAGGCTGTAGGCAATTTTCCCCGCCAAATTAGACATTTACCCTCGTCAAAATTTTAAGCTTGATTATCTCAGCTGCTTTTGAATAACCTTTCCTAATTTTTGCACTATCCTGTAGCCCTAAATCTCCTCTTTCCAATGAGTTATTCACTAACTTGATGTTGTTGCAAAAAGTTGCGGAAAAAGGTATATAAAGATATACTCTTTGTTTCATTCAAACCCTTTTTTGTCCAGCTTTTTTTCAACAACATTGAGTCAGTGGATAGCTCATTGGAAAGAGTTGATCCAGAGCTGCACTCTAAATGTTTAAAAACCATACTATGGGAAGTTGTGAACAACCTAATACTCAAACAAAAATATCCAAAACTCTATAAATTGCCTTTGTGTGGTCAGATGTTCCAAACAGCGAGTCCCTCCTCTGCTCCAATGCCTTGATTGTGCTCTTGCGCAGAGTAAGCTGTTTCACCATTTCCTCTGACTCCTCCCCTTCCTTGCTGGAGAGTGCAAAAAATCGCTTTTTGAAAGCAGCATCCAGTGTTTCTTCCGTCTCAGTTTTCATTCTTGAACGACGAGACGACTCCAGGTTTTGCACCTTCAATATTTTAAAACCAATCTTCTATTTTTGTAATCTCGTTGACTGTACTCACCACTTTCCGTCTGCTCACTTTTTTTGCTTCCTCCTTGAAAAAATTGAACATTTGGAGTAAATTGTAGAATTATATTCTAGTGAGACGGTTCTTATATAGCATTATGGTCTTTTTGGTTTCAGATGTTTTTTGGTTTCTGTATACAATCCCCCCATGTTGAAGATTTTCTCTTTTCCTATAGAGTGAGCTCTTCTTAAAAAATGGCCTTTTACTTGTACCTTTCCCTACACAGCCCTTCATCGCTTCAAAAATTCAAATTGGCGCCAAAAAATTGATTTATTTTTCATGATATGACCATGATAACCCCATCATGGCTTGGAAGAAATTTTTTGTTCTCAAAAAGCTTAAAATATGCGGCTTTTTCATGAAATTGGTGTCAAGAGGCACGAAAAAGAAATTATTTTCTGTGACCGACAAGTCCAGCTGGAGGGAGGGGAGCATTCTATGCTCAAGCCGTGATTTGTGCTTTTTACCGGTCGTTTTGCGACATCTGAAATGATGACACTTTCTTTTTGGCCGTTAATTATTTTTTGACTCTATTTCAGAATCCGCTCCATTTTTGCCTTGGTCCCCTAAGGTGATTGTTTTTAATTTTGTGGAGGGTAGTCAAGACATATTGAGACCATCATACAGTGGAGCCCCAGGGATCAAGACTTTTGAGGAAAGCGGACTTGGGTCATTTCCTACCTTGTTTCTCTCACTAGAATTAATTTTTTATACAAAAGGGTGTAAAAGGGTGACTAAGTGATAGTTGCGCTCACTCACCTTTCTCGGCTGGCCCATGGCCTGGTTGTTCATGCCTCGAATGGCTTGCAGTTCTCGCGCAATCTCCACTGCATTCTGCACCACCAACTCGTCCTCATTCAGCTTGTCAGTGGGCTTTCTAAAGCACAACAATGGAGTGCTGGCAATTATATGAGCGAGAGTGCCGAAGCGGTGCATCAACATGGCCACAAACTAAAATTTACTCTTATTTTAGGGCTTAGAATTTAAGCAAGATGCCTGAATGATGAGAATAGACATGAAGAAGACGAGAAACACCAGACCAATCGGCTCCAGTTGGAGGCGGGTCATCACCCAAATCTCTTCCCGACTGTCTGAAACAGGCGGTTGAGGTAAACATAACACATGATCCCATCCAAATCTGTATGTGTCTCAGGGGAGGGAGGCATTATGTCAAGGGGCACAGAAAAATATACTATATCGAGAGTCAACTGTACTCGTTTTGTGAGCATTTTTTTGCCAAGGCACCCAAGTTGTCAAAATGTCTTCAGGAATTCAAATCCGAAAGCAGAATTTCAAAAAGTGGCTTGGCTGGCGAGATATGGTCTCAAGTAAGGTGGTCGCCACTTCAAAATGTTGGTACAGTCAACTCTCGATACAGTGTACCCTCCATATAGTGTATATTTTTCCTGGTCCCCTAAACCTACACTATATCAAAAGTTGACTGTATGCCAACTTTTGGTCATTTCTTATCAACCAAGCCACTTTTTGAAATTCTGCTTTCGGATTCGAATTCCTGAAGACATCTTAACCACTGTGACCAAAGAATTTTTAAAAATATAAGTACTTTATTCAAAAATATGAAAAATCTTGTTAACTGTGGTTTTACTGATATTCTTTGTGGGGAATAATTAGAGAAAGTGAGCTAATCAGATTTGAAAAAAGTAAGACTGCAATGCTACCTGAGTTACAAGGAATAATGGAGTGGTTAAATTTGGGTCCTAATGGCCATTCAATATGCAAACAGTCCTTCTGCATTTGCAACACAAGCACCACAATGATGAACACTATGTTGATCATGAAGAAGGCAGAGCATATCTACAGTAACGAGCATAAAAATGGATTAATCGAAGAGAAATAATATTCCACCTTGTTCCTTAGCTCTAGTAGACCTTTGCTAACTCTTTGTTTCTCTATAAAGCAAAAAGCTTTTAGGTGGATAAACAGGCGGCTCAAACATTTTGTCCCTAGCCTAGATTTTTAGATATTGGGAAAACTGCAGCTGACCATGCTTTTTTCTGAAAATTTTAAGCAAAATTACCTATTTTTGCATGAATAATCTTTTTATTGCTAAGGTAGCCCATTAGTCAAAATCTTTTCAGGAATCCAAATTTGCAAGCAGAATTTTAGAAAGTTGGCTTTTTTGTTGAAATATGACCAAAGTCAGCCGTGAACTCAGTTTTAAATTCAGTTTTACACAGTTTTATATCCTCTTGTGAATACAAAAAACCTTTGGAGTCGATAGCAATTGGTTGGAGATATTTCTCGATCATCTCCACCCAAAACGCTTCCTCGTCGTTGTCAATATAGTGTCGCTCAAATCTAAAACTACTAATAGTTACAAAAAAGGAAGAAAGTCACTAAAAGTCAGACTTTTTAAAGACTTTATCACTGAGCCATGTCTCATTGGAAGCCCTTTTCCAGCTTCCATCCTTTTTCATAGCCAGCTGGGATTGTTGTTGGAGATCGTTGTCATCTCCATTGTCCTAAATAACAAAATTCTAGACTCTACTGTATAATAACCCTCCCCCGATGTAACTACCATAAAATACGTGTACCATCTCCCTTAACCTATTTTAACACCCTAAAAACAGTAAAGCGAGTTGCTTTGGGCGGGTCCTTACTTTTTTTTTTTTGGGGGGGGGGGGGGGGGA
>BBSZ01007497.1:0-26954 GCA_000981365.1 Subanguina moxae | reverse complement strand
GGAGGGGTATAATACAGTAGTAGAGGCTAAGAGAAGCTTGGAAATAAGCTATATCCTATCTAGTGAACAAAGTTGATGAAAAAGGTGCTATTTACTTGATTGTCCTCTTCATCGTCTGAATTTCTTGGATTATTTCTGCCCAAAGAGAAGTGCCTAGTAGGGTTTCTGGGGCGTGAATCCCATTTTCCAACTGCATCATTTTTGTTTTCGAGACGCTCTAGCTTTTGAGCAATTTCCTTGAGTCCTTCGTTTATTTTCCACAACTGCGGAGAGGTTTCCAATCTGTTTGGCTTCAGGCAACACATCTAAAAAGATATTAAATTTTGACAGAAAATCGAGAAAATATTTACCAATCGGCAAGCGCTGCCACACCCCAGTGAAATTTCACCTTCTGCTTCTGAGTTAAGACCACTTTCCACTATTTCCAGCTGTGGTTTTTTTCTCTTACGTATAGATTGTTCTATAAATTTTTGTTAATTTTAAAAAATATGTCGCTGTCACTGTATTATACCCGCCCTCCAATCGTTTATACCCCCTCCCCCAAAGCTTTACCGTTTTTAGGGTGTTAAAATAGTTTAGGGGGATGGTACACGTACCGTATTTACTCTATTAAGCGGGCATGCCCGCTTATTTAAAGCGATATCTAAGAGGCCCACATATTAGAGGGTGCGCGCTCATTAGATGGTGCCCGCTTAATTTTTGACCTTTTCTCGTATCATAATTCAAATATTTTAGCAAACACAATAAGATCGATCTCAAACGACTCAGGAAGAGCTGCAACTTCATTAGCTAGGGTGCCCGATTAATAGAGTAAATACAGTATTTTGTGTTAATTACATTTGGGGGGGGAGGGGTGTGGTGTATCCAGTAGAGTCAATATGTCTTTGCTATAAACTTTGATGTCAAACAAGCCAAAAATTAGGGAAAATGGAGTGGAATAGCCATTACAATCTCAAAGTAAGTTTACATGGCTTTAAAATTGTTAAATTACCCTCAACATTTTCTCTAGTTCCCCAGCTTGCAGTGTTCTAAAAAGCTACTCTTAAAAAATGGGTCCATTAAAAGGGTTCACGACAATCTTCCTACCAAATTAGTTATGCTGTATATAGGCAGCAGCTGAAGTTAAAAAACGAATTTTTGGTTTAGATTTACTTATTTTTCATTCACCTACCATGTACATGCAGGGAATAGCTAGAAAGTAGAGCAAGCAAGGTATAATACACGCAATTTCACATGGATGCAGCACTGCGGCTGTTGTAAAGCTGCAATAATTGGACGGGGATAAATTGGGAATCCTTTGCAAAGTAAAATTGTTCTCTCAATAAAGACAGCTGTTGGTAGATCCCTTCGCTGTTCTTATTGAGAGAGTTGGCTGTAGTGCCTGATTTTCTACCTTCCAATAACTGCAAACAAGAAAATGGAATGAGGCGACAAGATTCCATCTTTTTGGATTTGGAGCGATGTGCCGACTATGACTGCTGTCATCAGCCTGTAGGAAAATACTTTTGTTTGCTTTCTCCATACTTGGAATAATATCTTACATGGCAAATAGAGCACCAATAATTTGTGCAAAAAGTAACTAAAGATTTTGGTTTACTGCACAAAAAATTTACAAAATTTACTTGTTTTTTGGTGTTCCCAACCAGACAACAAACACAGAAGAGAACAACCGGCAGAGTCACAATCAACAGAGCTAGTCGAGTGTCAATATTGAAGCTGATGGAGATGGCGCCCACCACCATCAGGAAAATAGTGCCCGGTCCAAGAATCGAGGAGACCAGCATAATGAACTGGTAGATAATGTACCTGCAACACAAAAGCAGTTGGTTTGCAAAGGTGCGAATAATTCCTTAATCTACCATATAGATATGCTCTCATTCACAGCAACCACATTTCTAAATCAAAGGTTGAGGATTTTATAGAAAAATGGAAATAACTGCAAAAGTGTCTTTATTATTTTCTTTAACCTGTCACCAGTGACTAACCGGTGGAATTTAATGTCTACAACAAAAATTCGGTACTACTGTATTATACTCTCTTCCCAATCGTTTATACCAATCCCCCCACAAAAAAAATACTCGGTTTTATACCTATAAAAATGGTACATTGACCATATAAGAAGCATTTTTTTTACCATTTTTAAGGAATGAACTGCTGTGTAGGTAGGGGAAGAGACAAGTAAGGGGCCACTTTATAAGGAGGGCCCACTCAAAACAAAAAAAAAACTGGGAGAGTAACTGGGTAACTTGGTAGTAACTGGGACATGTCACAGGTGGATAACACCCATTGTGCAATATAGTTTGGGCAATACCTGCTTGCTAAATTACCTATAATCTCTGAGCAAGTCTATAATATTGGCCAGCGTGGAAGGGATCCAGCGCCTTCGTTGGTTGAAAAATTCGTTGAAGCCTTCTGGAGCGAAAGTCAACGCATCTGAGGCCGCACAATACTCCACTCTTAACAAAAATGCTATAAAATAATCTTCTTGTGAAAAAGGACGTTTTCCCACCCACCTATACCCTCTTTGGAGCAGTAGAGTACAAAGCCATCGGTCCTCACCTTGATCATACTGCACATAGTGAATCGGTTTCTCTGACTACAAACTCCTTTTCAGTATATTTGAGGAGTAAAATTTCATTCCCCATTTTTCATCAACTTCACGTACGGTAGCCCGTGGCCGCTTGCGGCAATCTTGGTTCCCCATTTTTTAGTAAAAATACTATATTTTATTGAATTATTTTATTCTGCAACATTTTAGTAGTCAAAATTTCCTCAGGAATCTAGATGTGTAAGCAGAATTCCAAAAAGTAGCTTGCTTGATGTGATATGACCAAAAGTAAGAGCGACTAGGATGTAAAACTGAGTTCACGGCTGACTTTGGTCAATTTGGTTGACTGGATTAGTAAATATCTCAAGAAGCAAGCCAGTTTTTGAAATTCTGCTTTTAAGTTTGCATTTCTCAGTAATTTTTGCGTATCGAAACTTTCGATTCGAAAGTCCTCAAGATAAAAAATTTCTATAAAATATTCTATAAAGGATTACTATTAAACATTTTAAAATAAAATTTATAGAGCTATGCCTTAGTAGGGCCAAAAACTGTTCAGCAAGCTTTACCTTTGTGGCATATTTCCTGGTCACATTATCGTCCATCAGTGCATATGAGCGAAACAGAGAGAAGCAGCCAGGAGAACACAGCACACATCTAAATAAATGAGTCTCAAATTGAAATCCGCCGTCCAATTAGTCATTTACCCCGTCAACATTTTCAAAGTTGATTATCTCAGCTGTTTCTCAACAATTTTTCCCAACTTATTTTGTGTGTGTAGCCCTGGATGTGTTCTTTTTAATAAAGTATCAGCTGACTCAATGTTGCTGTAAAAAGTTAGAGAAAAAAGTTTTTTACGGGAATGACCCTTTGCTACATCCAAATACCTTTTTTCCAGCTTCTCTAAGCAACGTTCAGTCAACTAATACTTCATTATAAAGAACACATCCAGGGCTATATGCTGAAAAAATTCGGGAAAGTTGTCGAAAACAGCTGAGGTAATTAAGTTTTAAAAATTTGACGGGGTAAACTACAGCCAACAAATGATTAAAACCATAAAAATGACTTTAGGCAATAAAATCTCACCCAATCATGTGCTCAGTGGCTTTTTGTAGCCAATGTCTAAATAAGACAAGATAACCTTTTGAGCAAAGCTCTTGCGACATAGACCACTTAGATATGGTCACTTTGATTTTTTATGCTTAGGGTTGTCGGTTGGACTGGCCTTTCTAAGTTAGGTATAGTAGGTGATGTCTTTGAATACTTTTCTTCGTAAAATGCCATATTTTCTGTATTGTTTTATTGCAGAGTAGTCTGGCATGAAAAAATGGCTCAGGAATCTGAATGTGAAGTTAAAATTTTCAATAGTGGTTTGGTTGCTGAGATATAGCCAAAACAAGCCGTCTAGCCGCTTTGAGCCTTAGTTCTATTGTACCGTATTCCCTCTAGTAGAGCCGCACCCTCCTAATTCAAAATTATGTTCTTGGCATTTGTACTTGACCTACTTTTTGTAGACAAGTCTTAGGCATTTTACTACTTAAATTGTAGCTTGATGCCTTAGCTACCGTTTGGATGGTAACTTGACCAAGACCTGTCTACAAAAAGTAGGTCAAAAACACAATGCCAAGATGTTAAATAGGGGGTAGGGCTCTATTAGAGAGAATGCGGTAAATGGTATATTTAGGCCACTGGAAACGCTTTCAGGAATCGGTCAAACACATATACAGCCTTTCTAGTCATATCTCGATAGACAAACCTCCTATCGAAATTCTGCTTACGAATTTGGATTTCTAAAGTCTTTTTGCATACTGGGCTGGTTCCTGAAGCAAACATTTTCAAAAAAAGACGGGATTGCTAGGGAATAGTTTAAAAGCATAGGTGGCCATGTCTAAATGACCATGTGTTGGTGGACATATACCCAAGCTTTTTGTAAAGAAATGCTTTTGCTTACCCGATCGCATACTCAAACTTTTGATACCAAATCATAATGCCTGTAAAGAACAGACAAAATTATGTTTGAGTTGTGCAATTGCAGATACATACCAGATCCTCGAGGATGTATTCTGCCACAAGCTGCCCCCAGCCGGCGGTTTTTTTTCATCAGATCAACCAGCAAATGGACACATTGTGGAGTGAAATCCACGTCTCCATCTGGACACAAGGAACATATTGCATTTATTTTAAAAGTCTCGCATTTTTTTAACTTTTTTAGACAAGAAATGAGGTCAATGAAACAAAAAAACTTTGGACTATTCACCTAAAGTAAGGATGAAAGTGTTCTCAGCGATCACTTCTTTGCGTGCCTCATCTGACACTTTGAGCATAAGTCTGTAGCCGAGTAAATAGTACAGGTACATGACCTGAAAAAGCTAGATTTACTACTAAAAAAGCTGAATCTTCAAACAACAGTCTGATCGTTCCTGTAAAAAGACAGCTGGTCATACTTTTTCCCCAACTTTTGGCGCTATTCAGTTTGAGCACCATCCGCAACTTTGATGGATGATCTATGCACCAACCAAACCAAGTGGATGTCCACTTGGTGTAATTTTTTTTTCTCTTTTGAGCCCCAAATCCCTTTTTTCTGTACTAATTAGATTATTCTTAAGAAGGTTTGACAGAGGTGAATTACCGCATATAGGGTGCTTTTCAATTTTTTCAAAAAATGGGGAAAGTAGCCTATAAAACTGTAATTTCATCCATGTCAAACCTTCTTTAGAATGCTCGAATGTTTACAGAAAAAAGGGGTCCGGAGCATGAAAGTGAAAAAAAATTACACCAAGTGGACATCCACTTGGTTTGGTTGGTGCATGCATAAATAAGTTAACACTTCGATAAGACGACACCTTGGGTAGTACCATTCGGTAGTAGTGATACTTAAGAAAAATGTAAGCAAACGACCATGGGGATTAGTGGATAAGTTTGTGGCCTATAGAAAACATGTAGAATACTGAACGCCGAATGATGGATGAATAATGGGAGTATAAATAAATAAAATAACTAGGGTGCATTTTGTCATAGACCCAATTTTTCTAAAGGTGTCTAACAACCATTTTTATGCATAATTTATGCCGAAAGACGAAGACTATTTTAAAAGGGTTGAGGGATGTATTGGGAGGGGAAGGGACAAGTAAGGGGCCACTCCGTAGGAAAAGAAAAGATCTTGAACAGTTTCCCTTACAGGGCTCTACAGCATAAAGAAGCTCTGTGGCATGCATGTTGTTTTCATGCATCCAGAGCTATCTTCGGGTGATTTATGTCTCAATTATGTTTGTGTGCGCATCTTAACTCTAATTGTCCCCCGTAAAGGTGCGAAGGGGGCTTGGAGTTAAAATTTATGCAAAGGTGGGTACTTTTGTTTAAAAGTATTGCAAAAAAAGCATAACCAACTGTCTTATGACCTGCTGAGAACACCCACCTGACTCCATCTTTTTCTCTGCCTAATTTTAGTTTTATCTTTGAGATGCACTGTTAATCTGTTCTTGCCCGGCAGAATGTAGGACAATCGCCCTCCGTAGGGGACTGAACACTTTCTCGGGCTTTTCAAATGCATTTGGGTCTGGTGGACGGCACTAGAACCACATAGTCAATTTTTAAAATTTTTAAGCCTGGTCCCCCTGTGGTTTTTTTAACATTTACCAAAATATTTTCATAATTTTTTTGTTCAAAACTTTTTAAAATGACTAGGACTTGTGTGACTATGACTATGGCTACATTAGCAAAACATGGAAATTTTCAAATTCCCACAAAGCAACTTTCTATGACGAAAAAGTGTGGAAAACATAAATTTTAATAATTGGTATAGAGGGCTCAAAATACGCTTTTGAAAAGAAAAATTCGGAGGAGGGGGCAGATATATTTTAGTAGGGCTAAAAAATTCAAAACCGCAGGGGGACCAAGCTGATTTTGACATTGCAAACGCGTATTAGGTTGTTTTTGGACAAACTAATAGGGAAAAAAATCTTACCTTGCGGCTTCATCCATCTTTTCTACCAACTGTTTGACAAACGTGTTGACCACAGGCTCTCCATACTCATTCAAATCGAAAGCATCGTCGAGGAAAATGTGTGCTTCAAACTCATAGTAATCAGGATCCACCACCTGAATGTGTGGCAAATGGTCTCAAAGGGGTTGAAATTGAGGAAGAAAATACTTTTAGGTATTTCTGAGCATTCCTCCTCGCACACTGATCTTCGTCCATTCGGAAAATGGATTTCAGCTAAAAAAGTTCTATGGTTTTAGTGATGGTCTATACGTTTCCCCGCTTTTTAGACATTATCCACCAGTTTTTGTTTCGGCCACCTGGCTGCCGAAAGAGATTAAGTAAACTCCTGAGCCCAATGAATGTTTTTAGGCTAGTTTTTCATGCAGAATCCAAAAAAACACATCAGAATTTATGAAAAGTTGGAAAGAACACAAATTTTGCAAGTTTCTGCACAATACAAATATATTTTTGAATTGGCGGAAAATGTCGAAAAAGCCGGGAGCTACTTTTGGGCTGTTTTTAAATGATTTTAGGCACCATGCATGTCATCTCCAACGGGCTTTCATGCCACCTGTAATAATCCTTATGTGGCTGTCTTTTATTTATTTTTTTGTTAAAAATTCATACACAGTGGCACAAACATAGATTTTACAGATGGAATCAGCGGAACTAGCATTATCTCTAAAACGCTACAATTTAGAAGGATAAAAATTCAACCGGCTGAACCAGCTTTGTAAGCATGTATACCCAAAGAAGTAATTTTACCGAATCAAACCAGAATCCATCTTGCTGCTAGAAATGCTGCAGAGAGAAGGTGGAGTGTTTGCAAGTTGTCCCGAGGGATTTACAATGTCATATGTTTGATTTAAATCTTCGCCTTCCACCTCCAGATCCTAAACAATTCCAAATAGACATTAAAAATATACTCAAATTGGGATTTGACGGGGATAGATTACAGGCCAGTCCACCACTTAAAAACGTTTATAGAAATGCTTTGTTTTAAAGAATTTCTCTATTCTAAGACCCTTGAGTAGGCAAAAAGACCTCAAAAATCCGAATTTGAAGGCAGAATTTCAAAGAGTGGCTTACTTGATGAGATATGACAAAAGCAAATAAAGACTAGGATAATATAAAACTGAGTTCACAACTGACTTTGGCCACATCTCAACATGCAAACCGTTTTTTTTAATTCTGCTTTCAAATTCAGATACCTAAAGAGCTTTTTGTCTACTGGGAGGTCTTAGAATAAAGAACATTTTTTTATATACAGTTTTTATTAACATTTTCAAGAAAAAAATTCAAACAGTGTATCGAAATGCTTTACACTCTATTTGACGATTCTTCAAGTTAGACCCACGCTGGGTCCATTCACTTATAAACCCGAATCTCGACGCCAATTAAAAAATTGTACCCACTTCACACTTAATTTTGGCTTTATCGTCTCGTCTTCTGTTTAAAGCCAGTGACTGGTCCACAAACACACCGTTGTAATAGGATAGGACAAAGAGTCTATAAATGGTTGACGAGTGCAAGCTCTTAAACACAAGTCTTCCCTACTTTTCGCTTCTAGCCAGTCGCTCATGTTCAGGAGCCCACAAATGTATGGTTATCCAGATTTGAGCCACCAACCAGCCGAGCCACAACAACGTCTGTATGTCGGTCCAAAACTGCTTGGTCCAAAAGTTGGGTGGTTGTGCTGTGGATGGAGAAGTGTGGCATTGCCTAGAAATGATGTTAGTGGATTTATTTTGGTCCACAACGAGCTGACCAGAACAACTCTTTGCTGAGTATTGAAGTCATATAGCACGGATCAGATAAGCGATGCTCACAGGCCGATGAGAGAAACACCACTGACAAGGGCACAGCTAGTACCATTGGTAGAGCAAAGCCGACTCGTTGGATCATCACCTAGAAATAGATTGAAAATTGTAAAAAAAAGAGAGACACACTGCTGGGTGACTTAAGGTATACTCTAGTATATCACCCCAAATTTTGGGAGAATGGCCGGTTTGAGATGGTCTTAAATTTTCTCTTAAACTTTTAAGGCACCCCAGTAGACAAAAAGACCTGAGAAATCTGAATCTCAGAATAAAATTTGCAAAAACTGACTTGGTTTGACTTAGCAAATGTTTGAAAGATGAGGCTAAGAATTGATTTGACGGCCGAGTATGGTCATATCTCAGCAAGCAATCCACTTTTTGCAAATTCTCTTTTCAAATACGGATTTCTGAGGTCTTTTTACCTACTGGGGTGCCTCATGATAAAAAAAATCTTGGATGATGAAGAGGGACTCGACTGTATTTAGTGAGTATCCAGGTACCCCCTAATATCACCTCCACCCAGACTTGGTTTGCCTTGGTCCCCAAAAGAAGAACAGGCTTTTAGGTTTTTTAGGGGGAACACTTTATAAGGAAGTTTAGAAGGAGGATCTACAAAACACAAAAGGAACACCTTGCAGGCAAATTTGGAGCTGTGGTAGCAGAGAAAAACTGCTCCCACATGAAACATGACCAGCCAAAGAGCATCGTAAGGAGTAGTGAATTGATTCAGCTCCACATAGTCATCGTATATCTGAAATTTTGCTGTCCACAACGTTTGAGTAAGAAGCTCACATTATAAGCTGCAATAACTTCTTCTTCTTCCTGTTTCGAGGAGGGATGCTTTCTAAGATCTCGCTTGTGCTTGTTTTTCTTCTTGAAAGCATCTTTTTGCTTTTTCTTGTCATACTCGCCCACATCTATGGCATCTGGATCCTCGTCGGGATTCCACTTTTTGGTCGTTGCTCTTTCTTGCTCCTCTTCTTCCTTCAACACTTTAGATTTGCTGGGCAGTCGGTAGTCTGGACATTTTTAAGGAAAATTAAAAAGTTTACTGCACTAAAGTCAAGGCTTCATTCAAAAATACCAAAAACTAAAGAAAAATTATGACCAAGTGTCCTGCGCACAAATCTCAAGTTCTAGTCAGCATTTTTCCCTAAGAATTACTTTCTACTTAAAAAATATACAAATTCTTATTTTTCGTTATATTAAAATTGCTTGGGCGAGATTAAAGCACGATTTTAAAGGTAGGCCCAACATTTAGCTGTAATATATAAACTGACTACCAGGTGTTTCGTATTCATGCATTCGCTGTTGGAAATGGTTGATCTCCGTCTCGTTCAAATTTCTGGCTGTAATTGTGATGAGACGCTCTCCGAAAATGTCCATTTGGAAGAGATCTTGAGCGGACATTCTGAAAATAGTTTTTTTCGATGAGTTATATTTTGAGTCTAAGAAAACTTTTTCTCTTAGCTATATTTTAGATTAGTTTTTACTTCAATTTCCAACATTTGAAAGGTAGACATGAGACTTGTTTGAGTAGGGGTTAGAGAGGTGAGAGGGCCGTCAAAAAAAGGAGCATATGCTGAAATTTTACCTGGGAGTTAGAAAGTAGGCCAGGCAAAATATGTAGATGAAGCATTTCCACAAAGACACCATCACATAAGTTTTTGAGCGTTTTTCTGGAAAAAAAATTGGGTTAATATCTCGAGGTTAAGACTGCCCTTATCAAAAAAAAATAGACCAGCCAGTCGTCCAGCGAAAACAGCAAGGCTTCGTATTGGAGCCAGAAAGGAGTGAGGGTGCACAAAGTTTTGCCACCAAGCCAGAGAAATAATGGAAGTGTAGACACAGATAGCCACTGCCTTATCTCGAAATTCGGATACAAAAGCCTGGATATGACAAAGGCTGTAGGTTATTAATTTGCTCAAAAAAAGCTGAGATAAGTGGGTATTAAAAATTTGTATGGATTAAGTGGGAATCCTAGCGACAATCGCAGGACATAGGACATTTAGCAGTGGTTTTTCCGAAATTTTTGATATTTTTGGATAAAAGCACTTCTTTTGAATTTTTCATATATTCTGAGGTTTATAAGTAGGAAAAATTTCCTCAGAAATCCGAACCTGAAAGCAGAATTCCAAAAAGTGGCTTAGTTGGTGAGATATGATCAAAAGTTTGGCATACCTAAGCCTAGGAACGGCAACCAAGCCACCTTTTGTAATTCTGCTTTCAGGTTCAAATTCCTGAGGATATTTTGCCTATTGGAACATCTCAGAATAAAAAAATCCTTCATTTACAAATAAAACCGCCACGCACTGTCCTTTCTGCCCTGTACCACCCATGTAGGGCCCTTCATGGGGGAGCGGCCAACGTGCTGAGAAAAGTTTCATGAAAAAACAAGAGAAATAGCCAACCGGCCAGGCCCAGTAGATAGTGCTTTGGGAGGCGATAGCTCCAATATCCAACATGGCGAGACACAACAGCCACCGGTTGGGTCGACGACTCAAGCAGGTTAGAAGAGACGGGAACAAGCACAAGGCATTGCTCAACATAACAGCTAAAATCAAGTTGGTTGGAGGCAATGAGCAAAATATTGGGCTTTGGCACCTGTATCAGCTGGTAGATTAATAAAAACATCGAACACTAGAGCTCCTACACCATAAGCGTAGAGAGATTCAACCATGAAGACCTGCAAAACCATTTTAGAGCTTTTTCTAGGGTCAATGACATCAACAATTAGACATTGGATACAGACGCTTGGTCATGCCTTTCCCAAAATTTTTAATATTTAATTTTTAACATGGACTTTCCAGTACTCCAAATCTAAGAGCAAAATTAACTCTAATGTATTATACACCACCTAAGGGGCCACTGTTTCAAAAAGCCAGCACTCCAACTTTTGATCATGTCTCAGTAAGCAAGAGACTTTTTTAAATTCTGATTTTAGATTCCAATTCCTGAGGTCTTTTTGCCTACTGGGGGGCATCAGAACAAAAAAAAATAAAAAAAAAGGAGTACTTTTGTTCAACCAAGTACACCGAGTTAGACCAACCAAAACTCAGGTAAAATGGTATTCATGCTAGAATAGGGTTGTCTAACCTTTCTATCTCCCCTAAAAACATGTTATGTGTGCGTTAAAGGTGCTAAAATATGCAAAAATATTGTTTAGACCACTATGGAGAACATGACAAAAGGTGTGCTGCGACAGAAGAAGCAGTGTTTGGACAAACTTACAACAAGGAACTGCAAACAAGTGGGGCGTTTAACGTTGCGAAACATTGTGCGGTGAAAGCATCTACAGTTCCAAGCAAAATTACTGGTAAAAGTGCCGCTGCACACCCTCCTACCTTATAAAACAGAGTAATTCAGGTGCGCACAAAGCCATCAACACCACCCAGACCCATTTGGCTGTGTGCTTGTTGGAGACAAACACACTGTTTTCGCGACCCTCTAAAAAGTCGTAGATATATTTTTTGGCATTAAATGGTAAGAATGCCTGGAATTTTGTCTGTACAAATGGAGACATTTCTGCCGCCAGAGCTGATCCCCGCAGTCATTAGCAAAAAAGTGGTCTTTGCCACCACAGCACTGCACAAAGTCAACAAGAAGAGGATCAAGAAGGCGGATATCTTGAGTAGTTGAAGGCAAGAGGTGTGCCACACACCTCAAAAAATTATTCTTATTTGGTAATAGCTGTCTTAAATGGTTCCAACCATTGCCCATCCGATCTGGCTGTGGAGGCAGAAGCGAGAATATGTCCCAGCCTGGTTTGTCCACTCCATCTCCTTCTGTTTTGCTAAAAGTTTAATTTGTAATTCCCATCAACTTTTTTAAACCTGAAACCAACCCATTGGGGTGTGACTTGACACCGACGGCTGGATGAGAATTAGCCGGCCGACCACTACTGTAGTTGTGGT
This sequence comes from Subanguina moxae, assembly GCA_000981365.1. Classification (NCBI taxonomy): domain Eukaryota; kingdom Metazoa; phylum Nematoda; class Chromadorea; order Rhabditida; family Anguinidae; genus Subanguina; species Subanguina moxae. The sequence goes on along the minus strand of BBSZ01007497.1, from coordinate 14,693 downwards.
TATTGGTGGTATAATTGGCCATCCTTGTCTCTCGCCCACTGCTGACTGGCACTGGTGGATGGGGAGAGCAGGGGATTGCACAGTCAATGGACTTATTCCTAGGATGGCCTGCATTGGAGAAGGAGCTATCAGAGGTACGCAGAGTGGAGGAGAAGGAGGAGGCCGTGCTTGCCACCTCCGCCAACCGCTCTTCTTGGCGCTGGCGATTGTTGAGAAGGAAGCTCGAGATCGGGTCCATACTCTCCAGTCGATCTAATATTCTGTGATATTATGATATTTGGTATGGATTACAGCCTTCTCACTGCATTCCAGATATTTTTGAAGGCATTTTATTTAAAACTAAGGTTGCGAAGTTGCCCTGTTCTATGTAGCATATCCTAGCCCTAACATTTCTACGCAAAATAGACTGCAAAGAATTTTTATAGAGGCTTTTGGCCGTAAAGTCCCGTGTGAGTCCAAACAAAAAAAATGAACCAGATGTGTGGATAGGGCCAAAAGTCTGAAGTCGACAAAAAGCACGACCAGTTAGGAAAAAATATTAGCAAAAGTGCTATTATCCCAGCAGATATCTATGAAGAAGCTAAGAGAGGAAGAAAAGAAGTGTTTGTATCAAGTGTTGGTCCACCCTCTTCCCAACACTGGTAGAGCTGGTCTGGGAACGGAGCAAAAGACACATTTAGAGTTGTTTTGTGGTCCTGGTGTGGACCACTAGGGGTGCTAAGCTCACAAGGGGATCAGGCGGAAGGGACTCTTAAACAGAAAGACTCCCTGCTTGCACACCAACATGGATCAGGTCAAACAACAAGAGTCTTTTAACCCACTCCTGTGGTGTACATGACTGTTGGTCACAAAGCGAGCTGGCTACTTAGTAGAACAAGCAAGCCATGAACTCCTAAGAAGCGAACAAAAACTCTAAGCTGCAGGATTAGGACCAACAAACAAAGCATTGATCCGCCTCAACCTCTACAAAAATATTGACTAGTAGATTCCAAGCGCAAAGCTCTTCTCGATCTTTTGTATATACTAAACCTTTTCTCAAAAAATCATCTGGCGTCTAAAAAGAGAAGATGTGCATTGTATTCCATCTGAAATTTACCTAATTATTGCAGAAGGCAAAGTTAGCTACAACATCTTGGCTCAGTGCGTAGAATTAAGCGCTAAGATAGTGTTGAACCTGCTAAACCGTCAGCCCACGGCCGATTTGGTTGACTAGCAACTCCCAAAAGTTCGACCACAGTTGGTATCGGCCCATCCTCTTTGAAGCAGTGAATCTCTCGCTCCCATTTGTAGCACTGGTCACTCCAAGGCTTTGAATGAGTTGGCGATGAGTTTTTGGAAAATTTTTGCAGGCGTTGATAATCCACTTCAAGTCTACAGCCATCGAAGAATTGGTCAATTTCCTGTTCGCGTGCATCATCCAGTCATTGTAGAGCTATCGGACCTGACCTTTGCCTTGAACGGACCATTCCAGCATCTATCTTCAAAACATAGTGGATGTGTATACAGTAAACTCTCGATATAACGGCCCCTTGATATAACGGCTCTCCCAATATAACGGCCCCTTTGGCTTTGTTTGGTTGGCCCACTAATGAAAAACGTCACCCCAGACTCCCGATATAACGGCAAATGGGTTGTTATTGTTGGAAATGTATATTTTTTATCGGTTTTTTTTTGTTAGCTATGAGCATACACTCATATACATACACTCATCATACACTCAGCATACACATACACTCTATATAACGGCCCCTTTTGATATTTTTGTCAAGATAAACTCGATATAACGCTTGGTCCGCCATGATATGTTAAACAAGTTTGATTTGTTATACATTCTGTTTGCCTTTCGACTTGCATAAAATCCCTCGCCATCAAAACGATTTTCGCGCGATCTTACTCCTATAATAGCACCACCGTCAAAATATTACTCTTGTCGCTCTCTCCACTCGTTTATAGAGCAAAGGAGACTAAAGAAAGGACTCAAAGAAGCAGATGACAATTTGCGTAATTGCATATATCCATCTATGTATGGTGTGTGCACATTGCTGCAGTGCCTTTCTCCCACTGGTTCACCATCTCCGAATGGGATCAGCGTCGTCAATTTCTTGGAATTTTTTTGACTCTTTGATGTTACCTTATCGACAGGAGGAGAGTGACCTGCACACGCCCACAACAACATGTCTCCTTTTCCGATTTCACCTGAGAGTAAAAACTTATCTCTGCATCCCACCACATCTCACAACCATTTCCCTTTGTTCCACAAATGCTTAATCCGTCCCGCTCTCCAACTTTCTTCTCTTTTCAACCCCTAATTAGATCAACAATAAAGAGTTTTCATGTTTTTCTCCTTCTCCATTGAACCCACAAATAGAAGCGGAGTATTCGGGTAGTCAGTGGACCAACCGTTCAACTACATTTGCCTTTTAGCATCCTTGCTTTTGCTTCTTTGTTTTCGCTGCTGAAGTTGTCTAATCATTTGTTTGATTTGTTGAGTCAAATATGCTGGATTGGTGGTACAACTTTCTGCCACACATTTTGCAAGACAGCTGGATTGGGTTTGAAAATTTGACAGGAGCTCAGTTGGATCAATACTTCTCTTTATATAAACAAAAGGTACATTGGTCACTTTACCGAATTAGGGCATTGGTTCAGGGCTACTACAGAGTGACACATAATTTTCTATGATTTCAAAGAGGGCTCGGGGACTTGGAGTTGAGATGCACACACAAGTATACCTGAGACATAAATCACTCAAGAAGAAGCTCTGCATGCATGAAAATAGCATGCATACCAGAGCTTTTTTATGTTGTAGAGCCCAGTTGACAAAACTATGTTCAAGTTTTTCTCTTATCCTGAGTGGGCCCTCCAGAGAAAGTGACCCCTTAATTGTCCCTTCCCCTCTCTATACAGTCCTTAATCCATTAAAAATTGTGAAAAACGCTTCTTAAATGGTCAATGTACCTAGAAAACTAAGTACTTTTTTTTTTTACAGTACAGTAGTACCCAAACTTTCAATAAGTGGCTTAGTAACCGAAAGATGACCAAAACTGGGATGGACAAGGCTAAGGTGATATCTCAGCAACCAAGCCCCTGTATGAAATTCTGGATTCTCGAGGAATTTCCGCATACGGGGGGCCTCCGGAATTATTTTTACCCATGTAAATTCCATAGTGGCCTACATCCCAGATTGGAGCCCTGATTGATAACACTGAAAATTGCACAAATTTAGAACAACTTGCTCAACGCAGAATTTCTGGACGCCTATCTGCCTTCCCAGCCAAATCTCTTGTGCACTTTGACCATTTTGGGACTGGTGTCTGCCATTCTTTTCATAGTTTTTCTCATATTCTGTGTGGCCAAACGCCTAGGAGCCTGTGGAGCATCCTATTTCAGCAATCAGGTCTTCTCCAATCCTTTTTTTAGAGCTAAGTAAACATTTTAGCAATTGTTTTTAGAAACCAGCCAAAACTTTCTATCCATTTCTGGCCATTTGTTTCAGTCTTGTAATTTGTTGGCTCACTCTAGTTGTGACCACTCTGCTCTTAGCATTCTGTTTGTTAGACTTTGGATCAAACAATATTGGAGGCTCTTCAGCGATCCTGGAAACTACTGATGACTTGACCAAAAATGGGTTGCAGGTGGTTTTTTTTTTTGTTTTTAATTTTTTGTGAGTTACAACAAAAAAAATAGAGTCATTGGGAGTCGGACAGACACGTTCTGGTTGGATTGAACTCTGTGACCATTCAAGACGACGGCTCCCACCACCATCAACAACCCCTTTCAAGTGTGTCGGAAAACCATCTGCTACACAAGGTTTTTGTTTCATTTTTGGGATCACTTTGTGAGCTCACGGATTTATATGCGCTAATAAACCACCAAATATGCCACAAAATATGCATTTAAAGGCAATCTCTTTGGTCACTAAGGACACCATAAAAAATAAAAAAAGATTGCAGGAAAATACCTAAAAATACAATGTTTCAGACGGAAGTGGCGCTTTAGCATAGTTGGACATTTTGTAGTAATTATTCTTATGTATCAGTACGGTCGAAATTCGATATACAGTCAAACCTGGATAAGCCAACACCCCTAATTTCAAAAAAATATATTTGTGACATTGTGTTTTTGACCTATGCTCTATCAATTGCCTCAATGTTGGTCGATAAAGTTGGAGAAAAATACCCCTTGCTTCATTCAAACCCTTTTTCCTCCAACTTTGTTCACCCACATTAATGCCAGTGGATAGCTCTTTGAAAAGAAAAGATTCAGAGCTACGCGCTGATGCAAAAATTAAAAAAAATATTGAAACCTTACTGAGATGATCAAGTTATAAAAGTGTATGCCTTGGTCTCCCTGTGGTCCGATTGTAAAAAACATTCTATCTATTGGGATGAGTAATTGATTGATTCCTATCGAATCAGTAAACTTAGTCGGCGGTTGTATAACCATAGCTTGGAAACTTTCTAAAAGTCACAAAGCCTATAACCACATGCATTCTTTAGTACAACGACATTCGCGAACTGGGCTATGAATTCAAACCTTTGGACAGAGACTCTGAAAATTTCCTCAAATACTTTGGATTCCTGAGTCTCTTGCTGTTCTACACAGTGAGTCTAATTATTGCTGGGTTGGCTGCTATTATTGGTGGGACTTTTTTTTGTTTATGAGAGAAAAAAGTTATGATCTTGCTTCAGGCATTCGAGAACAATCGCTCACCTACCACCCCATGGACAGGACCAACCATTCGGACAGAGCTGGCCGCGCTCTGGCCACCATTGCTTTTCTGATGTTTGCGCTCAGTCCTTTGGTCAATTTCTTCTCAGCTGTGCTGCTTCTGCACACTCATGCACACACCTCTATTTGCCCTTATGAGCAGACTTTGGTATAATTTTGAAAAATTTTCTGCTTGCGGCACTACCAGAGGCTGCTCTATAGCCAAATTTTTTTATAAAAAGCCTTTTGACCTTTTTTAAGCAATTCTTATACGCTAAAAAGATTTAAAAAAAGCTGTTTCCCGAACTTTTCTCTATGAGAAAATGGGCTTTTTAAAAATCTGTAAATTTTCATTTGTTTGCCTTGGAGACCAAGGTATTTAAAGTGTTTTCAGACCAAAGTACTATTCTTTTGCATGCAGATAAAGTGGGCCCTCCTTGGAAAGTGGCTCCTTACTTGTCCCTTCGCCTCCCTATACAGCCTTTAATCCCTTAAAAATGGTGAAAAAATGCTTTTTATATGGTCTATGTACTTAGAAAACCCAAGTTTTTTTTTTTTGGGGGGGAGGGGTTAAATTTTTGGGGCATATAATACAGTAGCGCCAAAAATTGGTTGAGTGGGGTACGCTTTGATAGAGTGGATATTGATTTTTTTTATTTTTAGAGTCAAAACTCCAACATTGAGGACTACATCAATGAAAACTACAACTTTTTTGAAGCTGTTAGTCTTGTGGAGTTTCTTGGAGATTTGAGCAGAGAAAGGGTGGACATTAATATAGCCAACTGCGGCGAATATATTCGACCTATGCAGGTGGTTTTTTTGTGAGAAGTCTGGTATAATGTGGAACTTGAAGTTTTGTTTTCTATTTTTTTACAAAATTTTGTGATATAACAAGCTATAATTTAAGTGGTAACTTGCCTAAGACTTAAAAAGAAATAATTGATGGAGGAAATTTGAATTTTATTAGAAGAAATACGGTAACTCATTTTTGAAATTTTTTTAGGGCATTTGGTCGTGCCTTTTGGTTCTTTCCTGGATGTCCATTCCAACCATCTTCTTTCTCATCCAATTGTCCAAATATTTTTTAAAAAAGAGTAGTGGTCGAAAGCTGACCAGCATGTACTTCCCCAACTCGAACCACTCACCCAATGTAGATGTTTATTCTTCTGTGCCCGACTCCAAATCTTTTCCTTATGCTGATAACACTTTTGTATACAAAAAATACTAATAATAATAATAATAATTAGAAACCGGATTTGTATGCTAAAAAGTTCGATTCACAGCTGGGTTTGTTATGTTGGGCTCATGGTTTATTTAGGTTTATTTAGCATATACAATATAACGATTCCTTTTCCCCAACTGACCCCGTTGTGTGTGAATTGGGGGTTTTTATAGGTCCCTGGGGGGAAGATGATGGAGGCGTGTTTTGGGTATGGGGTGAAAAAGGGGTGGGAAGTTGGGTTTGTGTTTTGGGGTGTGTATTTGGGTGTGTGTTTGGCCTTCATAGAGGGACCTTTGAGTCACTCTATGACAGGGTCCAACCATTTTTTTCCTCAATTTTTGACATCTTTTGCCCATTTTGATATTGATATCGCTAAGGCAAAAAATCGTAAGGATTTTGAATTTGCCGGTCGTTTTTACACAGCTCAACAATTTCACCTTTAAAAAATCCAACTCAATTTAACCCACGATTTTAACTCTCGATTTAGTCCGTAAGATCGAGAGTTGGATTTTTTTAAAGGTGAAATTTTTGAGTTGTCTAAAAACGACCGGCAAATTCAGAATCCCTACGATTTTTCGCCTTAGAGAGATCAACATCAAAATGGGCAAAAGATGTCAAAAATTGAGGTAAAAAAATGGTCGGACCCAGCTGTGGATCCAACTTTTTAGCATACAAATTCGTTCTCTAATAATAATATTTGGTAATTATTGCTAATTTGTCATAGTAAAATAATATGTGCTGACTTTTGGGCAAAGACATGCAAAAATTATTTTTTAGCGACAACTCAACCATTGTGAGTAGGCAACTGTTTATCAGTAAAAAAAGGTTAATGCTGGCCAAAATCAATAAATTTGTAAAGGACTCAACAAACTCAACTCTCGATTTAACGGACTCATCTTTCTAAAAAGGCGTTGAGTTGTGTAAAAACGACTAGCAAATTCAGATTCCTTACAATTTTTTGCCTGGAAGACATTAATATCAAAATTTGCAAAAGATGTCAAAATTTGAGGTAAAAAAATGGTCGGACCCAGTGCTGGCCATTTCTTGGGTGTCCGTTAAATCGAGCGTCGACTGTACCAGGATGTCTTTTTTTATTCAAAAGTTCTAAAATTTTGGTTATAAATACCAGCGAGTTAATAGCTTTTTGCAATGTATATGAAAACCCTAATTTTTATGGTTTTATGACAAGACACATCAGTGACACAAATTGGGCTTATCAGTAGGAGCTTACAAAACTAGCACTCGATCGGAAGGCTTCTGTAAAGAAATTTGTTTATTTATCGAGTTGAATACAGAGATGCCTTCCTTTCACTCCAACACTATTTTCGTCCTTGCTCTGGGCATCAATTTAATTTTGCTTAGCAGTTTGTCTTTTCTACTCTATCTTTCATTGATTCAAGATGTGAGCAAGGTGGAGGAAGAGGAATGGATATGTTCAAGTGCATACGGCAGGGACAGATGTTTGAAAGTGATCTATGAAAAAAGGTTAAGGTTTGCTTAAAAAGCACTAGACCAGTTTTGTGCTTTTTTGGTTTTGCCAAGTAACAGAAAAGCTCCAAATTGTACCTGCATATGTTACAAAGAAGGTTTTCCAATAAAAAAGGCATATTTTTTGTTTTGTATTTTTGTAATACGGGGATTTTATTAGAGAAAAACTGATGTTACAGTGTTTCAGCAATTGGGAGAAAGCGGAGCAACAATGTATGAACGAGCAACAACAGGATTCACATCTTTTCTCTATATCCAATCTAAGGGAACAGAAATTTGTAAAGGGTAACTTTTATTGGTTTTTTTCTTTCTTCATCCACCAGTCTCCTAGACTTGCTCAGGAGAAAGTCGGATTCCAGCGGAAAGTGTAAGAGCTTTTGGCTGGGCGCCCAGTGGAACTCTTCGGCCCAACAATTCCAATGGATTGATGGCCAACAATTTTTATCTTTTATGTACAGAACACACCACATCACCAACAAAAGTGAGGCATTGCAATTTTTATTCAATTTTTTAAATACATTTCTACACTCTTATTTTATCATTATTTTTTTTTATTAAATCGTCGGCCTTATTCTACAATGGGAGGGTTGCTTTGGTCCCTCCCGCACCATGAAAAATAGTTTTTTTTTAATCGTTTTTACCGTATTAAAAATGCTTATAAAGGTCTAAAACAACAGGGGACCAACGTAAAAACACCCCTTCCGCCCATTGTGGAATAGGGCCAAATCTTCTTACGCGAGACCGATCAGTTCGCGACGGAGAAAGTTTGCAGCGCTATTAAGCTGTATGTTTACCTTTTTTTCTAGCAACCCATTTGTGCAATTTTTCGCCTTTTTTTTGCCCTTTTACCACGTTGCTCGGATTCATCTCACAGGTAAGGCTGTGCGCACATCCCTAATTCTCAAGACCCCTTTGCTCCCATACCAGGGCTCGGGGTTGAAATGCGCACACAAACATATCTGAGACATAAATTGCTTGAGAATAGCTCTGGATGCATGAAAATAGCATCCATACCAGAGCTTTTTTATGCGGTAGAGCCCAGTTAACAAAGCTATGTTCAAGATCTTCTTTTTTCTTACAGATTGGCCCCTTACTTGGCGCTACCTCTCTCAACACAGCCCTTCTTCCCAATAACAGAGTCGCTATTATTGGGCGAGAGGGTTTAACCGAGTGGCGCCAAAATTGTTATCATTGTTATTTGTTTATAAGAATTGGTGTTGCTCAGATTATACTTTGAAAATCTCGGTGACTCGACACCTAGCGAAAAATGGTTTACTCACTCTCGATAACTCGTCACCTTCGTTAATACGGCACCCCCGATAATTCAGCATTCGGAGACTAGTCCCTTGGGCTGCCGGGTTGGCTGTATCAAAAATTTGGGAAAATACAATGTCCACTGTTATATTTCCATCCAGGTGGCTTCGTACTTAAGTTGCCTTGTTGCAATAATTATAGCTCAACTACATTTAGCTACTTCAAACCACAGTACGAGTAATGCTGAGTCTCGAAGGCTAGCTTTCGACACTAAATCCTTTCATTGGGTATATTTATAAAAATAAAAAAATTCCACCAAGAAATGCTCAAACCCATAGGTTGTGCAAAATCAAGCCCAACGCAACTGCTTTGTTTGTCTGTGGAACACCCAGGAGTCTGTTAAAAATGCGTCAGATTGTCAGGACTTGAAGAAAGCAGGAAAAACAAGGTTTTTGACAACCAAATACACGTCTAGAAAGTACAACATTTAAGGAGTGGACTCTACAAAATCAGTGTGATTAACCAAGGAAAGGTTGAAAGCCACAAAGTTTTGTGTGACATGCAATCTTCCGGTGGTGGTTGGACAGTTTTTCAGCAGTAAGAACTGTATTTTTAAAGATACTACATATTTCTGAGCTTGTTGTTTAGAAGATTAGATGGAAGGCTGGTCTTTTGGAATAGGACATGGGAGGAATTTCGGACTGGTTTTGGCGAAAGAGGTTTGGTGAGTATCTTCTTACATTGCCATATTTCCTCAATTCCAAACCAAATTGTGCTGGAACATGGATGTATCTATCTTTTTAGGATGAAATGCAGTTTTTTTAGGTATAGGACCATTTACATATGGTTTTTGAAGTTTTCCCTAGCAATCCTATGCTTTTTTATGTTTCTAAGCCGCCCCAGCATGCAAAAAGATCTCAAAAATACAAATTTGTTAAAGACAATTCAAAAAGTAGCTAGGTTTCTGAGATATGATGCCAAATAGGAGCGAAGAAGCTAGAAAAATGTCTAAAAGCTGAGTTAGCGGCTGGTTTTGGTCATCTCTCAGCAACTCCCAGCTTGATCGAAATGGGCGTTGACCAAAAATATCTCGGTTTCTCCAAACAACCACTCTCACACTTAGGAGTCGGAATTTTGGCTAGGTAATGAGCTGCTCCACCTGCTCTCTACCAACCATCCCTCTGTCAAACTGAAAGTGGAATTGTGGGGGGATCGTAATCCCCACTCCACCAAATACATCAACGACTATTTGGAGAGTGAGTACACCGACTTCTGGGTGGGCAATGAGTCCACCAGCTACACATTCAATGGCGCGGCTGACTGGCCAGACAGTGGCAATGCCAGTGGAGGGTGGTATGACATCACTTGTGCCAGTGGCATTAAGTTCAGCACAGTGGACAAAATCCACGACCCCCTAAAGGCTTGTGTGGAGGAATATCATCTGGGCGGCTGGTGGCTTCATTACTGCACTTTTGCAGGTCTCAATGGAGAATATGACCCACCCATTGGCTGGGCAAATGGCTATGGAATGGTATCCTTAATAAAACATCTAGTCATTTTAGTGTGTAATTGCTGGTTTAGATGTGGCTGACAAACGGGATGTGGGTTTTTTCGAGAAGACATTTCAAATTCGTTTGTTCTTGTGTCTTCAGATATATAATAAACCCGAAAAAGAGCAGGCTTTTACTCCGAAAGAATACCTAAAAGGAATGAGAACTGTTTTATAGTTTTTATGGAATTTGTGTTGTTGTATTGGCTTGATCTCATTTCGTTGTATTAGGTTGTCCGAAAATTTTGCGACGCTCCTAAAGAAGTGCATCATTATATCTATATTTTCGATGAATAACATAATTTATACAATCAGCATTGGCTAAATTTTTGCTTTTCCACTTTAATTCAAAATCATATTTGTGGAGGGAAGATCATCAACATTTCTGTCACGTTCTTTGAAATGCGCGTAGAATTTTTGGCCATGGTATATGAAATCTCGCTTTCTTCATAGATGTGGCTAATCTTCCTACACGTTTCTTTCGCAAAACAGCCTATAAGAGAATGGAAAAGCAAAACATAGCGAATGCCAAATGCATCAATCATGTTATTCACCTGAAAATTTTGGCTATAAATTGTGAATAAATCGACGGACAATTTCGTTGAGATTACATCTGGTATGTGTTCAAAATACAGTCAAACCTGGATAAGCCGACACCCCTAAATTCAAAAAAATGTGTTTTTGACCTATGCTCTGCTAGTGTCTTCTAGGCATGTTATATACCAAAACGTAGCCTAGAATCTAAGCTAAATTTTGATATACAAGATGCTCAGAAGACACTAGCAGAGCATAGGTCAAAACCACAAACACATTTTTTTGAATTTAGGCGTGTCAGCTTATCCAGGTTTGACTGTACGGTGTTTTTAAAATATGACTACGGGAACTTGACCCGTTTATTTCTCTACTGGAGATGGATTAGGAATCAATATCAGCCTGCCAATCAGTTCATGGCGAGTGATGAAGCTATGGTGGAGGATGTGTTAGTGGCGAATGGGCTGGTGGCCAAGAGGTCAATAACTTTTTTCTCGAAAGAAAGAAGGCCGGAAAATTTTTTTTTTGTTATTGTTTATGGGAATAAAGATTCTTTTTCATATTTTTTTGCGATTTTTCTCCGTTCATTAAATACGTATATGTAACTTAGAGCTTACCCACAAACCTGAGGGTAACCCACAATTTTATTTGCGGGTAATCCGCACCGGACCTCAAAACCCGCCCTGCAAACCCGTACGCACCCCCATCCTCCAGCGCTAACTGTAGCACTAAACCACAAAATACAGTCTAAATTTTTAAATTAAATCTTTCTTCATGTTAAAAGAAAACCCCGTGTGGGGCTACGATGGAAAAAATCTTCTTTAATTTAGCGCAAAAGATCCAAATGTGAAAATTTCGTGTCGTTTACTTTTTCATTTGCTAGGGTTACCGGCTGTGCTCCGCTTCTCTCTTGTTAGCTTAATGGGCGCCTCTTCCGAGAATCCGCAGCAGCTCTTCAATGTGGGTGCTCTTTTGCGCGATCGTTGGCATATCGAAGTAACTTTTCTAATTTCTTTTCCTTTTTAATTTTGTTCTTCAATGTCCTAGGAAGTAATTGGTCGTGGTGGCTACGGGCAAATTTACTTGGCAACAGACCAAAAACTGAGCATGCAAGTAGCAATCAAGGCAGAGCCTACTCATCGAAATGGTCGTCGAGCGCGTCGAATGATTCTGGAGCAAAGGGTGCTGGTTCGTTTACAAGGAAGTCCACATGTGCCACTGCTATTACAATCGGGTCTGGAGCAGGGTGTCAACTTCTTCGTTCTTCAACTACTTTCTCAAAATGTGGGTGATCTTCGAAAACAGTCTCCTGTCAAACGTCTCTCCAAATCTACCACTGGCAGAATAGTTCAACAGGTTTGGCTTTCTGTTATTGCCCAGTCTATTGTGCTTTGTTTGTATTTAAGGCAATTGCTGGTCTTCGGGAAATGCATGCGGTAGGATACATAAACAGAGACATTAAGCCTGCGAACATGTGTTTTGGACTTACACCTGCGGTATTTCATCGCTTGTAGTTGTCACTGTAATTGCTTATTTCTTCTTTATTGTAGTCACGACATCGCCTCATTCTGATTGACTATGGACTAGTTCGCCGTTACCGCACCTACAGTGGACAATTACGACCACGAAGAGCTCATGCCGGATTTCGAGGCACATTACGCTATGTGTCGTTGAGAGTTCATGCCAGAGAAGAACCGGGACCAGCAGACGATCTAATTGCGCTCTTTTATTCAATGTTGGAAATGGTCCGAGGAGCAGTGCCTTGGCGTTCCATGCATCACAGTGCCGACATCAAAGCATCCAAAGAAGCAATAGTCAGTTTTGGCATTTTAAATCTTGTACGTTCAGAATAAACATCTGTTTTTAGCAAACAGACTCTTTTCGAAAAATCGCCGAACACATCAGTGACTCTATTGAAGAATTTGGGAAGGCCGTCAGTTCTATGAGCGCCGAAGACGAGCCTAACTACAGTGCATTGCAGGATATGATGAAGGTTGACAATTCGTTTAATTTTTCTAAAATTAAGCAGTCAAACGAGTTAAGGACATGGTTGGTAATAAGACTCTGCATGATCCATACGATTGGGAGAACGAATACTCGGAAGTGATGTCAGAGGTAGACAATATGCGCGCTTTGGGTCATATTCTTTCGGATCGGAAAAATTAAATACCTTTGGTGATATTCGTCTCGGCTTTTATGTCAATAAAAATGTTCTAAAGTAATCAATTGGCTATGTCTTACTTTTAAATTTTTATTTATCTTAACTTTTTAAAATGTCTATTTTTTGCTGGTGTGGAACTGTCGTAGGCTTTAGTAAAATTTAGCGGTGCATAGACGTTTCGCAAATATTTGCGAAACGTTTCGCAAATTTTTGCAGTTGTAGGATTATTGTCTCAATCTTGATTGCTGTTAAAATTATTACTGTATATTTACGTCTGTCTCTCTATATCTGCTCCTACCATTTTGCTTATTATAGGTTATGCAATTGCAACGAGTTTAATGTCACGCTTTTATTTAAATTTCAAACTTATAACAACAACAAGAAAAATCGATAAACTATTATTTCAACGCGTGATTTTTCCGGCCATAATTTCTTTCTTCATTTTTTCACGCATGCTTCCCATTTGCTTTTGATCAAAGTTTAATGGTGCCCCACAAGAAATGCACTCTGCGTAGCAGCAGACGAAGATTCCACAGTCAGTGTTATTTGTTTGTTGCGGAATGTTCTGTAGAAAATGGCTGGAGCAATCGAAAGATAGCAAAAGAATTGAGCCGTCCGTTGGATGTAATCAATCGTTTCGTAAAAAATTTAAAATTAATAATAAAATTAATATTGAGTAAAATAAGTAAGTAAAAAATTGGAAGAGCCGCTTATGATTCGTCTTTTCATGCGAGGAGCGATCTTTAGCTTGCGTTTAGTATGCTTTCTTCTGCCCATATTTCTGTGGGTTTTTCACGAAACGTTATAGTAGATTATGACTAAAATAAGTGGTGTTCTCGAATGTATGCGCTAAGACAATTGTTGATCATTGAACATTTTCAGAACTTTGCTCAACCTGAATGGCCGAGAGAACTCTAGATGCACAAAAGGGCAAACTGTTGGCAGTAATCGGGGACGAAGACACTGTGGTCGGGTTTTTGCTGGGTAAATAACATTTTCTATTTATCTTTCACTAATATCGTCATTCTCTTTCATGTTTCTGTTCAGGTGGGATTGGACAATTGGACAAAGCTCGTAGACCAAATTTCTTTGTCGTCGGCAAAAATACAAGAACTGTTGAAGTCGAGGAAACATTCAACGCTTTTGTGGTCAGAGAAGATATCGCTATTATTCTTATCAATCAGCATATTGCTGAGAAAATACGCCATTCAGTGGAGCAACACAAGGCAAGTGTTCCAGCGGTTTTGGAAATTCCTAGCAAAGAAATGCCTTATGATCCTTCCAAGGTTAGTGGAACCCATTATTTTTTTTCTAGATTAAGGAATTTTTGTGAGACGTGGTATATGACATATTTTAATGCCATTTTTCAGGACAGCACTTTGAATAGAGCACGTGGAATGTACAATCCGGAAGACTTCTAGTTATCAAGAAAATTAATTGAAAAAGAGGTTGTAATTGTTTGTTGTCCAATTATTTTTGTAAACTAATAAAGTATTTTGGTGGCTCTTCCATAAATTTGTTGTTGAATGAATGATGGGCGTATGGACGTTTCGCAAATTTTTGCATTTTTAAATTTTATAAATTTTGCCTTGGTCCCCCAAGCTCTTTTTTTTACAATTTTTTTTTCTTATAATGTCTTTTAAACAGCTCCTTTTTGATTTTTCGTCTCTCACACCGATGCAAGCCACACACACACTTTTGAGAATAAGCTAGGGTTGCGCATTGCCAATATTGGCGCCAAGATTGACTTTAAAATTGGGCCAATCTTGGCCAAGATT
>BBSZ01007496.1:0-43656 GCA_000981365.1 Subanguina moxae | reverse complement strand
AACACCGCCCAAATAACCACCCAAAAACCACCCTGGCCTCACGGCCCCACCCCTCTGGCACTGGCACCAGAGGGGACCAAAAATAATACTACCAAAAATTATGAAAAAAGAGAGCATATATAAAAATCAATCTACTTCAAAGTGCTGGGTTTGAGAAAAACCGTAATGGCTAGAGAAAAAATTTTCTTTGCATCATGTCATATATGAGAAAAAATCGGATTCTGGTGACCAGAATCCGTACGGATTCCGGTTCCGTCTCCAGTACTAGTAGTTATATGGCTTAGTTTCCTTAGTGTAGTACCTAAAAATACCATTACTTTTCGACTTCCTAAAAAATTGGATTTCTATGACTAAAAGGGTCAGAAAATAGCTTTCTTGTGGGGAACAATTGTTATTGCTCTATTTGTATGTGCGATATAAACACTCTGGGCCTTCCGTTGCCTAATTATTTGCCCAATTCTCAAATAGGTTGTCCCTACTTCTTAATTGGAGATGCAGCCTTTCCACTGGTGACCAATCTTATGAAACCTCTGCCGGGGATGGAATTGACGACTGAGCAGCGTTTCTACAACTACAGGTAAACATGGAAGTGCAATATATGGACCATCTACATATAACAGTTTTCCGAGTTATCGAGAACACATTTGGGATTATGAGTGCAATCTGGCGTGTCCTGCTGATGTTTATCAAGACCAGTGACACAGTGGCCGACTCATTTATCAAAGCCTGCTGCGCACTTCACAACTTTTTAATCAATGATGGCATACCCCAGCCCTACCCAAAACCCAAGCCCTTCAACCCTACCCAAAACCCAAGCCCTCCAACCCTGCCCAAACCCCAGCCCCCCAACCGTGGTGCCGGCACCAGGGGCTCGACCCTGATGCCGGCACCAGGGTGAAACAAAAATTCCGCTACACTTTGCTTTTAAAAGATGACAGCGAAGTGTACTGGAATGCAAAGGATATATACAAATCAAACCAGTTCAAAGTGCTGGGTTTGAGAAGAAACGACAATGGCTAGAGAAGACTTTTCTCTTTTGGAAATATTTTGTTGATATCATTATTGTTATTGTTATATTATTCATGTCATTTTTACTGACTGCATCTATTCTTAAGTTACTCTTTTTAGTCTTTTTGCAGGTTATTGTCTGTAAAATAAAAAAAGTGGACTCGAAAAACCTTTTTGTTGATTCTCCAATACACAATACTTTGAAGACATTTGGCGATGTTCCGGCGCGACGTTATTTTGTCACGTACCGATGTTTAGGGTCAATGGGACCCTGGTGCCGGCATCAGGGATGGTACCGTGGTGCCAGCATCGGGGGAGGGACCCTGGTGTAGACTAATTTATTTTCTTTTCTTCACTTTATCAATTTGTTTCCTACCGCAATCCAAAACACAATAAAAAAAGTTGTTTGCAAACCGGTCCCATTATTTTTGAGCCATATAACTTTCTCTAAGCTGTATTTCTATTTTTATGAACAATGATTACAACATTACTCAGGTCAAAATGAAAAAAACATATTAGCAGAGTAATAGGAAAACAGGCGAGGTGTGTAGCCGGGTTTATTTTTTCATAGAATTAATTGTCTTTCCTGCTCAAATTGTGTTGCTGGTTCTGGCAAAGGAACTATTACTAGTAATAATTATTACATGCCTCATCCCCCTCATGCGTTCTACTCTGCTGCCTCTAATTTTGTTGACTGACCAAAGGGTATATGAGCTGGCAAAAAGGAGCAAAAATATTTGCGTATCTCCTATTTCTAGCCTATTTAACTAGCTGGCTGCCAATGCTTTGTTCGGGAAGTTTTTTTTCTCAAAAGTAGATAATTTATACTTGATGTTATTTTTTGTAGTTATTAAAGTGTTTACTTGTAATGGTCGAAAGTTGTGGGTGGACTACAATATCCTTTTTTTGACAAAGGTCGTACTTAACTCGCCATAATTGTTGAAGACAATGGAAATCACCTAAATTTGAATGCTTGCAGATCACTTCTCTGTTTCAAAGGACCGGCCCAAAACGACTCGAAATGCCAAAGTTTTGAATATTAAGTTTTCATCAACACTCAAAAAGTGGATGAAAAAAGGCAAAATAAGTAAGTTTATGAAAGAAAAATTAAGAACATAAATTAGACCAATTTTCCATGTTGAACTTTTCGTCCTGCTTGAGAGAAGATCTTTAGCCTTGGCAAAAAAATTAAAAGGAAATGCTAATGGGAATGCATTTGAGAATACATGTTCATTTGCCAACAAATATTATGTTGAACCACAGAAGTTTTATTATAAAAAAAACTAGCTCGGCTGAGAAACCTTGGAGTCTCAAACAGA
This sequence comes from Subanguina moxae, assembly GCA_000981365.1. Taxonomy (NCBI): domain Eukaryota; kingdom Metazoa; phylum Nematoda; class Chromadorea; order Rhabditida; family Anguinidae; genus Subanguina; species Subanguina moxae. The sequence goes on along the minus strand of BBSZ01007496.1, from coordinate 41,329 downwards.
CAGTTTTGTGGATTTTAGTCAGCCTGTTGTTCCACCAACTTGATTGGCAATGAATGCAGGCAAGGAGACACAATATTAGTGTTTATATTGCATTTTAATGTCAATCCACTCAAATATTAATGCTAAATTGAAGGGGAAATCGGCCAATCTCAGGACCAACTGCTAATCCCCCCTCAATCCCCAAGTGTGAGAAAATGGAAAAGTGCTCCACCTGAAAATTTTCCTTACAACCAAAAATAGTTGTTGGAGTAAACAAGTTGAAGCTTTTCACAACTTTCTTCCTTGTCTAAGGTTTTAGCTAGTCTCTTTACTTTTGAATATCTGCGCTACTATACTGCATGATTAGGATTGAACATGACTTTGGGCAAACGTCTAGGACAGTCTACCGTCTTTTGAGGCCCTGCAGCAGCCAAAAATATCTTAAGAATCATGATGTGAACACCAATTTTAGACAAAAAGCTTGGTTATTGAGATATGAACTAAACTAGGAGAGACCAGGCTAGAATTAAGTTTAATGGTATCTAAAAGACTTAGTCATATCTCAAAGATTCTACAAATTTGCAAGTCTTCGCAACCATAGTCTCGACATTCATTCGAGGAATATTTTTTCTAGTTTCTATGCTATTAGTAGCAAGAGTAAACCCTTCACAACCAAAGTCTCCTGTTTATTCTTTGCCGCAAATGTGCTGGTGACAAGACCAAAACTACAAGTGTAATTCCCACAATGCCCTTGTCTTTCCCAAACTAGCTTCAATTATTGCTGAAAAGCAGTAATTAAAATAATTGCTCCCACCTTTTTTTTTTAAAAAGCAGCAGTCTCCTTTTCATTTAATCCATTATAGACTACTAACAAGATGTGAGTAAATAAAAGGGCGATTCAAACTTAGACAAATATTAGGTAGTCCGGCCATTTTGTGCGGTTTTCAAATTTTTAAAAGTCAACTTGGTTCCCCTATGTTTATGAAAAAAGTTCCAAACTTTTTATGTTCGCTTGTGGAGTAAATTGCAACGCTATTCTTTCAACATGTAAAAAAGTTATAAAAATGTTTTTTTTTTATTTCTTGGTATTTTAGAGGTTTAAAAATAATTTTATGGTTTAAACAAAAAAATTAAATAAAAAACGTTAAAATTTTGCATAACTATAGGAGGACCATGCTGATTTTTGAATAATTTTCCGGGCAACCTAATATTAATTTTGTTTTTCAACATTTTCTCATTATTTTCGGGTTTCTATTTAAAAAAGTAGTAAATATTGGCTATGCAATGAGACCAAACTCTCCTGAGTGAGTGAAAAACAAGATTGCAAGCTTCCCTTGTTAGTCATTTCTTATTTGCTGCACTTTTGACAGCATCTTTCCTCCGTGCCAAACATTGGTTTCTTTCAAAACGAAGCCACTTTTTGATGTCTTCAATCCGAGCCAATTTAGTTTTTTCAAAGTTTGTATTCCTAGCTAATTATTCATGTTTTGCACTTTTTTTGTGTTGTTATTCTTATTAAATTATTGCTTCTTTAGTTACAATATTGGGTCTTTAAAGTGGACTAGACAGAGTGTGGAATAGATTGGCCATGGCAGTCGCCAATTCGACACTTGGCAACACTAGCCAGGCCCTTATCCAGGCCGTTGCCACCTCTGCATTTCAGACGACCACCAGCTCTACCCAAATGTCCTATGAATTATTAGCACAGGGAGAGGCAGCAGCAGAGTGTGTCAGCATGAACGATCTGTTGTGGGATTACAGGTAATGTTGTTGAAAAAAGTAAAACAATAACTCAGAGCGCCTTTTACAACTTTTAAAGAAAAATGGAAAACTTTAAGAGAAAAAGTTGGTATAAGTTGTCATACTGACCATAACAAAAGCCCTAAATAACTCAGTTTAGCCAATAATTGTGCTAAAACATTCAGGCAAGATCTAACCACTCGACCTGTAGTCATGGGTCTGTTCGCTTTGTTCTACTGCTTCATCATATTCCTGGGAGTGGTGGGCAATATTTGTGTCGTTTTGGCCATCTCAAGGACAAGGTTAAACATATTTCACCAATATTACAATCTTTACTCTACTAATTTATACCCACCCCACCAATGTAACTGCCACAAAATAGGTGTACCATCCCCCCTAAGCTATTTTAATACCCTAAAAAAAGGTAAAGCGAGTCGTTTTGGGTTAGTCTTTTTAAGCAGCTTTTTCTGCAACCCAGTTATCCAATTTTTTTTGTCCTTTTACCATGTTTTTTTTATCACTGAACTATGGCAAAAAAGGCTTGAAATGCATTTATTTCTTAAGAATCTTGCTTGGATTTGTCTCACAAATATGTGTGGGCGTAAGTCTCAAGCCCCCTTTGCCCCCTTACAGGGCCAACGGGGCTTAGGGTTGAGATGTGCAACACAAGCATACCTGAGGAAACTCGAGAAGAAGCTCTGGATGCATGAAAATAGCAGGCATACCAGAGCTTTTTTATGCGGTAGAACCTAGTTGACAAAGCTATATTCAAGATCTTCTCTTTTTCTGAGTGGGCTCTCCTTAGAAATTGGCCGTTAGGAAGTGCCTTCCCCTCTTTTATACAGCCCTCCTTCTCATAAAAATGGTCAAAAATGCTTCTTATATGGTCAATGTACCACAAAAACAAGTACTTGGAGAGGGCACAATACAGTAGTACCGTATTTCTTTATTGAATTATGTATAGAATTTATTATATACATAAAAAATATTTACAGGTCACTACAAACAGTGCCAAACATGTTCATCTTCTCGTTGAGTTGTTCGGATGTGGTAGTTTGCTGCACTTCGGCCACCATAACACCTATTACTGCCTTTCAAAAAGGTAGATTGAAAAGTTTGAAATGCAAGTTTTATTTGTGGCGTTTTAGAGTGGATTTTTGGCAGATTTCTATGCTCTGTTGCACCTTTTATTGCGGTTAGCCGGCTAATTAATATTAAGAAATGTAGTGAAAAAAAGCTCTGGCCTATTTAATCTGATTGGATTCGCATATTTGTTGAGGCAAACGAGAAACGTCTCATACAACCTTTTCTCGTTTTTTGTAGCTCTGGTGCATCAACGGAATATAAATTAGTGACACTAATCTTTTTGCACTAAAGCTTAAATATGACAAAAATTATTGTTCAGAATAGAACCAAAAAAAAAACAAGATTATATAATGAGAATAACAATACTAATATGATGATAAAAAGGATTGGCGCTATCGGTTATACCCCCGCCCCAAAATCGATTTTTCCAAAAAAGTGTCTAATAACCATTTTTAAGTAATAATTTATGCCAAAAAGAACAAAAAGACTATTTTAGGGGCTGAGGGTAACGTCAAAATTTCAAAAAATTCTCTAAAAATTCTTAAAAATTACTTGCAAAGATATTTTTAGTAATTTTGAGGCTGGACTCCATTATATTGATTAAAACATGTTTTCTGCACGTTTAGAATGCTAAAACATCGAAATAATACGCTAAAACCACTTTTTGAGCGAGTTTGTATAATGGAGTTTAGTCAACATTGAGGAGAGTGTCAAAAGTGTCCAAAAGTTACAACCAAAGAGCTCAATTTTTAGGGAGTGAGTCTGTGTTTTTCCACCTTCACTTTGGCGGCCATTTCTCTGGACCGGTTCATGCTTATTCGGTTCCCGATGAAAAAGCCGTTCAGCCATGTTCAAGCCTTCTTCGTCATATGCGTCAGTTGTTCTTAATTTACTTTGCTCTTTTCTAGCCACCTTTTGGCTGTGAAACATTTTTCAAAAGCTTATTTATGCTTACGATGCTGCTTTTTTAAAGCTAATTCAGTTTATGGGAATTTCTGAAAATTTTTATTAATATAGATTTTATTTATTATAGACTATACATTCTGAGGCAGTCTAGAAAGAAAAATATTTTCAGTTCTCAACGCAAAGTTTCAAAGAATACCTTGTCCTTTTCCAGTATACCGTATTTCTTGTGCACTCCTCCCCCTCTAATAAGCGCCCTGATATCGATTTTTTTTATAACAATTGGCCTTTGAAAAATTTTGTGTATACCCTACCTTTTAATCTTAGGATGCGTCTTTATAGTCAATTTTCAACAAAGATTCAATTCAATTCAATTTGGTTGGTTTTCAATGAAATTCATTGAAAATAACGCTCAATCTAACGGATGATTCAGTAGGGTCGCTTTTTGGTATTTTTTTTTTTTCATTTTTTTCAAAGCCAAACACAAAAGGCTGAACATAAAAGAAAGACAGGCCCTCAACAAGTGCTCATTAGGTCAGTTGTCACTCCAGCTTTATTTTAAGAAGAGGCTGCCAAACTTGGGAGACAACAATTAATTGAGAAGCACACCCACTTTTGAAATCTAAAAATAGAAAATGAACAACATGTTCTTTGTTTTTCTAAAGACTCGAAGCAAAGACTTCATAAAATTTTTAATCACAAAACGAATAAATAATTAGAGCAATTTGTTTTAGAGGGGTTTACTAAGCTTACTACTGTTGTAGTTAATGACATCTGACAAGAATGGGAATGCAAAAATGATAGATGACTGTGTTTGGGAGCAGATATGTCATGGAATTGGTAAATAGAGGAGACATAAAAAGATTAATAAAGAGGAAAATTTTATAATTAGCTGGATTAAAGCACTCTTTGTTTTTTTCTGCGATATTATTCAGCAGTTTTTTAATACAGCAAATAATTGAGCACTAGGAAATAAATATCAATAGACTTTTATTTCAGGAGCTTAAAATAGATGTGTCGAATGGTTGAAGTCAAAGAATTAATAATAGAAAAATTAAAGAAATCACGCAATCGAACCTCGAGGTGTATGTTACATCCATGGGTAACACTGACGAGTAGTCTGGCCATATACATATCTGTATGGTTGTATGTTGGTCACACTATGGTAGGTGGCCCTATTTTACAAGTTTTTATGCCCTTGGTCTTCCTGTTATTTTAACCCATTCTTAGCATCTTTAACACGCTAAAAACGATTGAAAAAAAACAAGCTATTTTCCACCCATTCCGCCTGAGATGACTGTTGGAACACGACAAGCACACAAAAAAGTTTAAAATTTTTGATAAGTCGCTGCACCAAAAATTACTTAAAAACGGTTTTTTTTATAAAGGCTACTATGGCCGAAGCTATTGCTAAAAAAAGTCCTTCTTTGCAGTTGATTTGTGTGCTAGCCATGGCAATGTCTGTGCCTGTGATGTTTATGCAGACGCTGAAGCCACTGGACAAATACTGTGGTCAGTTTTGCTACGAGGACTGGGGAGCCAATGCCAACCAGCGGAGAGCTTATGGCACTCTCATGCTTACCCTGCAGTTCATCATCCCTTTGGTGGTGATTGTCTTTTGCTACACAGCTATTTCACTCAGACTGGGACAGAGCGTTATCCTCAAAAGTAAGAAGAAGCAACGGGCAGGCAACTATGAATGGCAGCTGCAAATGAGTGACCAGCAAAGGGCCGCCACTAAACGGCGTCAAAGAACCAACCGCATGTTTATTGCCATGGTAGTTGCATTTTCTCTTAGGTAGGTGCTTTCTTTTACCAACTTCTTTTAAAACCTTGATTGTAGTACGTCAAAAAAGAAATAAAGCAATTGAGTTTGTCTGCGAGACCATAAAAAGTCCAGTAAATTTCAAAAACACACAAACTTTCCAGACTACATAACGTTTGAACGACTGCAATGATTTTGTTTACAGAGAAATACGGTATAACAACGACTTGCTACAAATTATGACTCGCTACATCGACTCGCTACACTTTTTTCCAAAAAAAAACCATTTAAATGTAGTTATGATGTATAACAGTGTAAATAGACTACTACTAAACAATTTTAATGTTCTCAAGGGAACTATGTAACTTTATCTGCATGTCTGATTTCTGTTTGTAATATTAAATGTGAAGATGGGAGAAGAAGATGGGCTCTGCTCGGCGGACCATCTGCAACCACCTCCAATCCATGGGATTCAGCACCAACCGTACTCCCCCCACCAACAGACTACCACATTTTCCATTCCTTGGCCAACCACATGAGGGGCGTAACCTTCGAAAATGAGGAGGACTTTGAAAAATGGCTCACTAAGTTCTTTGAGTCTAGACTCAGCAAATTTCTGGCAAATTTGCATTGACCAACTGGTCGAAAGGTGGGAGCAGGTCATAAGCAATAATGGAGAATACATAATTGATTAAATTGTTGCTATTTTTCATGAAAAATTGCTAAATATTCAATAAAGAAAACGACGGATAGAAAATTTTAGCACGCAGTCTGTTATACACCATGACTTCATTCAAATGATTTTTTTTTTGTTAAAAAATTGTAGTGAGTCGTATGCCAGTCAGAAAGAGCGCTTATTAGAGGAAATACGGCATTTCCAGTAAATCCTAGTTGAATACAAGTGCTTGAGATAAATTTCTACTTTTCAGTTGGATTTGGACGCTGATGTTTAATTTGCTAAGAGACTACGAAATCCTGCCTCAATTCGTCAAAGACCAAGAATTTTTCTTTGGAATTCTGACCCATTGTATAGCTATGACCTCTACTGTTTGGAATCCTTTTGTATATGGTATGCATTTTGACACTGCGAATAGCAACGCATATACATATTTAGCTGTCTGAATATAGTATAATATTGCTGTTTTTAGCCTTTTTAAACTTGCAACTGAGGGCGGCCTTCTGGCAACTCATGCCTGAGTGCCTCAAACAATGCCTTAAAGAAAGCCACCTGTGTGGCAAAAAAACCATAAAGAAAAATGGTGAATACGCTCAAGACATGCATTTGAATGGTCAACCACTGGGCAAGCAAGACACCAAGAGGAGAAGATCTTCTCCAATTAATCCTTCCAGAAGGAATAGTCAGAAACATTTGAATGCAAATGGTCGACTTCTGCTGTCCACCGGAGATTTGCGAGCTGGGCACAGAAATTTTGAGGATGAGACCACTGCTACTATTACTGGACTGGTGGAGCGAGGAGAGCCAATTTCCACTGCCACATCGGCTCTGGTCGAGTCAAATTCCAAGCTAAATAATGGTCGGCCTAAAGCTAAGTATGGCTCTTTTGATATGCTGGAACCCACTCCGGTTTATAGACCGGCTACTCTCAGTTTTGGCATTGGAGTGATTAGAGAACAAGAGGCAGGGCTGATGAAGGCGGTAGGCAAGCTAGAGTGTGTCTTAAGTGTTTTCTTTTAGGCTTAGAGTGTGTGTTTGTAACATTATCAAATTATTTATCCTTATACTTGCCAGAAAAACGCTTAAAAATTGAATAAAAACAACAATATGACCTGAATTAGATTGTCCAAACTCAAAAGACGGAACCTACTTTTTTGGGAATATACCCAATATTTTTTCTGGGCTGTACTCACCATTTTTACCTTTGGCTTTTGCAAGCTTCAAAATTAGAATTTTTGTTATTTTTTTATGTTGCTTTTTTTAAAAAATAAAAATAACCATTCAACACTTTCAGCTTTTTTCCTTTGTAAGTTTATCGTAATGTTACTAGGAAAAGTTGTCACTGTCAACCCCTATTTTACGCTGTACGACCATGATGATATGGCGTTTAAACTTTTTTCTGAAAATATTCTAAATATTTTAAGAATATTTTCTTTCCAATACGTCCTGGTATCCAAAAAGACTTCTAATTTCAGAAATTTTCTCCATTGCCGAAATACAACCAGAAATAGGAGAACCAAGGATAAAGACGCGAAGAACTGAGCTTACGGATGATTTTGGTCATATCTCACAAAGCAATAGACGCTTTGAAATTCTATTTTCAGATTTCTGAGAAATTATGGTATAGCAGGGTGCCTTGGCAAAAGTTTTTGTATACAAAAAAATGTAGGATTTCTGAAAAGAGTTCTTAAGACCATATCTAAGTGGCCTATTTGCTTATTTTGCGACAATCTAAGGTGAGTGTGGAGGGAGGGTTGGCCTCCCTCCCGTAAAATCGCTAGCGGGAGGTATATTAGGAAAAAATTTACGGCAGCAGGGGCAAAGAAAGGGATCCTTTAAAAAAATTTTGGGCGGGAGGGATGACCAGAGGGATTTTGGACATTTTTGGTCACGGCAGGGAGGGAGGACTTAAACAAATAGCTAAGCTAAAGCACAAGAAAATACAAGACACTACTTTCGTAAACTGCTTCATCTGCTTTCTTCTATTTCTCCTTCAAAGATGATTTTCGTACTTCTATAGCACCCCTAAATGTCAATCCATTGTTCATCAAAAATATAGAGCTTATAAAAAAATTGTACTTCAGCAAGATCTACACACTTCCCTTTCTCAGCCGCCTGTTCCGGGTTTTGGGGCTGGAGAGACTGGTGTTGCATGGCAACCGGCGCAGACACTCTTCTACAACCATTTTGAGGCAGACTCAAAAGTCATGGCACAACAGCCCCTCCCTAGTCAATGGTCAGCCTACTGTGATCCTCTCCTCTTGCTGTCCTCAACAACAAGCTCACAAAAGACTCTCGTTAAGAAGTTGGTCAGTAGCTGGTCAGGTAAGAATTTTATAAAAAAAAACTCAAAAATTGCTTTGAATACATTTGGAAGACCTGGCGCTACTTGGTTATATAATATCCTCGGTTATTTTTTTTATATGGAATGCACAAATTTATCTATCAGCATCAAAAACGAAAAGATGTTTTCAGCCGCATGCGACGAACGAGAGCAAAGACTCAGTAAAAAACTTTCCCAGCCACTTCTGCAGACATGCTCCCAATCATCCGCAAAGCATAGTGGAAGAGAAATTTTACGTCCACTTACCTTCAACTCCAATCGACAACCAGTGGCGAGGTCCTTCTCCTCCACATTCCACCGCACTAGCTGGCGCAACTCCACCCATACAACACTTCAACAGCAGTATGGCGAGGATGTTCAGCAGCCTAAGCGCCTCAAACACAGAAAAAGTCATTGGCAAAGCACCTCCATGTATCACAATAGGCTCAACAAGAAGAAGGAGGTCAATGGGGACTCCACCTTTTCTATTGCATCCAACTGTGAGGCTAGAAAGTCGACCTCACTTGCAGGGCTTTCGCAGTGTTCCTTCAGTGATAATAATACCGCCAGCAAATTCACACCCCCATCATGTCGCGTGTGTGCCACATTTGAGTGCTGTTGTAGACATGGCTTGAGGGTGATGGAACAGGGATGGAGTGTTCCAAATTCACCTAGAATTTTGAAAAAGTAATTGTATTACACTGTTTTAACTTCAGAAATCTGTTTATTTCTTTAGCATGAACGTCAATAGAAGCTCTGACTTGGTGGATTACGAGTGGAGTGAGGAGAAGAGAAGCTGCACAAGAGGCAAACTACAAGATAATTTGGTGAGACAGCTGTCATATTCTACGAATTCTTAGCGATACTGGGATAAAGTAGTAAGAGCCCATCAAACAATCATATTGTAGTTTTGAAGCACTGCCCTAAAAAGTACAAATACACAAATAAGTACAGATAGCCTGTCTTCTCTAAGAACCACCAAGTTATTCAGTATAATTAGGGAGTATAGATGCAAATGTGGAAAATAATAATAGCCTGCTTATGCTCACACACTGGTATTTTTTGTAACTTTTAAAAAGACTAGAGCCTAGAAACGACCTGTAAAACATATTGTAATATCAAGTTGTTTAAAGTATTTCCAAACAACTTTTTATAGATTTCTATGGGCTGCACTTAAATTCCTCCTCAGTAAATTTGGACATGGGAATTATACAGTCAAGTCTCGCCAAAAGGTTCATTCTGAGGACCGACACACAAGATGTAGCTTAATGTGAGAGTCTCCCACGCAATGTCTAGTTTTTGGTTCTGCGATCAAACCGCCTAGAATTCCTAAAATTGACACTAACTTTTGAGAAACTTTTTATAGCTTTACCTAAAATGTACACCTTATTGCAAGACTCAACACAAGAAAGGACGTTGGGAATTCACCGAGAGGGAATTCTCCTAAAGCTTATTTCTACGAAATTAGTACTTTTTTGAACATGAATACCTACTTTTTGCAACTGATTAAAAAGTTCAAGACTACCCTGATAAGAAAGTCAAAGTACAGGGCTCGGCAGTTTTTTCACCCTAATTTACTTTTGCCTAATTTTTCTGCTTGTCTTGCAGAAGCCTCTGCATATATCAATGCCTTATTTTCTTGGTTTTATTGTTTTTTTTTGAAAGCAGTAGCACTACAAAGGCTCACTTAATTCTTCTTCCTATGCAATGGAGTTTCATCCACCCGCACAGAAACAGAAAAAAGTCGTGATTGGCGTCGGATCAGAACTCAACGCTGAATTCTCTAAAACCTGACAACGCTCCTGCCTTCTTTAATGAACCATTTTATGCGCTGAGCTCTTTCTTGAAATAAATATCTCATCTAAAAATCGACATTTTACAAAAAGCCAAAATTATGACTCATGCGATAAGAAAATAATAACAAAAAGAAACGTGTGCTGTAAAACAATTTTCCAGAATACCCAAATTTGCTATAAAGCTGAAAAAGAAAATTTAGCACAAAAATCAACTAGAACGAGAAAATTGACGACTTTGTAAAGCCAGCTTTAAAAGGAAAACAATCAGATTCCAAAGAGTATATATATTTATATTGAGTGCGGGGGAAACTTATTTGCTCATATTTTGTGTTGTTTCTTTAAAAAAATTTGCGATGCGAAAATTGTTCTTTATGCTAGATAAATTATTTATTAATAATATCTTAATAAATTATTGTTTTAAATTAAAGTTTTTACAAGGCAACGATACCTGTATACTAACAAAGACTGGCAGTCAATACTGTTTGAATGGGCAACGAAAATGGCTGAGAAATCTTGGATCTTGTGCAATAAAAGGGGTCCCTGGGAGTGCCAGGGCCCTTTCTGAATTTATTCAGTTTTCCAAGAATAATTTCAAGGCAGCCATGTATAATGAAAAAATCAAAAAAAAGACATATGGCAAAAAAGAAGGATTGTTTAAGAACTTTTTAAAAAAGGTGATTTCTTTTCTCCAAACTGCCTAACACCCACAATGTTACCGGTTAAAGAGCCATTGCCGTCACACACTATTGACACTGTCAATTTGACAGACCAAATAAAAAGGGTCACGCGCGCATTCAAATTTGAGTGCGTGGCATTGCCTTCAACAAGTATGGTGTTCTAAAAGCTCAATTATTTTCTTGAGAAGATGTTGTATTAGAAGAAGGCACTGATCTTCTTCTTTGATCTAAACTGACTGAACTGGAATCACTCTCTGATTTGGACATCTTTGCTTGTTTTGAAGGGCCAGCAGCCAGATGGGGTGGATTAATGCTTTCTTTTGGTTTCCTACTATTTTTATTCAATTCTTGTCTTCTTTGACCAAGCATCTAAAGCAAAACTAGTACTACTGTATTATCCCCCCCCCCTAATATACCCCTCTCCCCAAAGTACTTGGTTTTTTTTAGGTACATTCACCATATAAGAAGCATTTTTCACCATTTTTAAGGGATGAAGGGCTTTATAGGAAGGGAAAGGGATAATTAAGAAACCACTTTCTAAGGAGGGGCCACTCAGGAAAAGAGAAAATCTTGAACATAGCTTTGTCAACTGGGTTCTACCGCATAAAAAAGCTTTGGTATGCATGCTATTCTCATGCATCCTGAGCTTCTTCTAGAGTTATTTTTCTCTCAGGTATGGGTGTGTGCGCATCTCAACTCCAAGCCCCCGAGCCGAACATTTTTGGGGCGGGGGGTTGTATAATCCAGTAGAGTCCAAAACTATATTAAGTTTTCAAATTTTTCTTTTTCACTTTGTCTTTTCTATAAAATGAAAAAAAGCCAAAATGGTGGGCAATAAAAGACAAAAAAAAATCACTCGAGTTTTCTTAATAAATCACTTTCTAAATAGTCGCGATTCACTTTGATTTACCTGAGAATAAGCTGGTGGAGGCATGTAGTTGACCAGCTCTACCTCCTCTTCTTCTCTGCTCCTTTCATGTGTTCTCCTCTGTCTTTTCCTCTTTTTATTATTGTTGGAAGCCAGAGAAGCATTGTGCTTAGGTGTAGAAGATGCTAAAGGTGGTCTTCTTATTACATTGCTGATCCCACTGCTTGTACTCTCTGCACAATGACCCCTGTGGGCAATGGGCATACCGACGGGTTGAACCACTCCATAAGTGGACAAACTAGCGGCTGAAGGAGGTGGGGCATGACCAAATGTCATCTCTTGAGCCATCTCTGCTCTTATCAAGGGTTGGCAGTAGGGTGCAGGCAGAACTATAGAACAGGTGCTTTGAGGACCTGTAGGTCCTCCAATATCGTAATATTGAACAAAGTGTTGGTGCTGGCTTTCTTTTCCTAGGGACTGCCCGATGAAAATGGATGTGGGAGAGGAGCAGCTCTGACAAGTCGACAACATCATTACTGCGGGTTGGGCCTGCGTTGCTGTGGTGGCTACCAGGTATTCCTGCTGCGGACTCAAGGATGTGTGTTTCAGGGACTGATACCCACTAACAGTTTGAATATCTTTTTGCCAGGGAAGTGAGTTGTAGTAGCAATAACCAGTGGTTGTGCTCGGCGCTTCCTGTGTGTTTATGGTGCCTTTCGTTGCAGAACTTCTGACATAAGCACTGGAAGCATTTGGATTGAGGTGATGTGGAGTGGCCATTGTTGACAAGAGGGTTTGACTGATGGCTGCTGTGGAAGAAGTAGGATGTAGGGTGTCATTAGGAGTTAAAGAATCATCCTTATGAATCCTCTTTGCATTGTTTCTCCAGCAGAGGTAGCGCAAACAATAGAGAGGAATAGCTAGTATTAGAAATAGAACAAACAGAGCAGCAGCGATTACATAGCCGTTTTGAAAGAGAACGACCAGCGTGTCAAAACTGAATGGAGAGCTAGGAGGCAGGAATTTGCATAGCTTAATTGCAATCAGAATTAAAAGTTTCAACTAAATTTTCTAATCAGTCATACTTGAGTCCTCTCATCAGTTCCATATCTACAATGTTCTCTGCCATCACACAGCATTGCTCTAAGAATGCAATCTGCTCCATTTTCTGAGATTTCTGTATTTGCTTTGCCGAAATTTGGATCATGTTCCCTAGAATAGCATATAAGTGTGACTTATGTCTAACTAGCTCAAGGGCCTTTTATTGTTGAGCGATATAACAAGAAAAAGTCACCATGCAGTGCAATCAAAGTAATCTCTTGGGTTGTGGCATCGGCAATGGAACTTAAAAAACGATATGAGCATTAGTATTCGGTTGGTGCATAATTTGGTGCATAATTGCATAATTATCTGCGGTCTATATTGGCGAGTAGATGCTGAACACGCTCCCGAATAATCATTTAAAAATGTTTTTGTCGAATATTTTTTGAAAAGAACCGTGGATAATTATGCACCAACCCAATAATACACATTTAGTCTAACCTCATCTGAATGGTCAGCACAATCAAAATTTCCATCACACAACTAAACTTTTTGCACCATTTAGAAATAGTTGCAAGCATTGTAGCCATCTTAAACTAACCAAATATTTTTGTATAGCAGTTTTGCCATCGTCACAAACCCAAGTTTTAGACCAGTCTTTCGCAATGTTGGGCAAAGTCTCTTTGTGAAATATCTTTGCTTCTTTGCTGGGCACAGACTCTTGGAATGGATTTGTGGGGAAAGTGCACATAAAAGAGGTTTCATCACTCTCGTCCGGACAATCTGGGAGGCTATTGCAGCGTTTGGCACTGTGAATACAGTTCTTGCCGTCTTGGCAGGCAAACTCCCAACTGGCGCAATGAATATTCGGCTCACATTGATGGGCACTAAAGTTGTTAAATTATCTACCAAATTATGCTTTATTTTAGAATCGGAAAAATAGTATGCCCCTATGGATTGAAGATTTTTTTTTAGAAAAAAAATGAGTGGTGCACGTATACTGCTTGATATGCGGTCGTTTTTGCCAAGTACCATCTACAAATGAATCAGGCGAACAAAAAATTCTTCCAGAAGTTATAAATATCCTTACATTTCGGTAAAAAAAGGGAAACCAACTCACTCATTATCCGTCATGCTGAAGCCTAGTGGGCAGAGGCATTCAAACGCCAATTCCATTCTAGCATTCCAATGAGTACCACTAGTCTTCTTTGCATGACTTTGTTCTTCTTCTTCATCATAATAACTGGCGTCATTGGTTTTGAAAAATTTCCCTATTTTTTTCCTTGAGTCTAATATTTTAGTTCGACAAATGTGGGAGCAAGGAGAGTGGACACATCCAGAAGAAGTAGCTTGCTCTTTTCTATGGTGTTTCCTCAAAGAATGGGAATGACCCCGTGTAACCAATGCTTCCTCTTCTGCACTGGCCAGCAGTCTCATAGGCGTCTCTTCTGCCCCATCATCCAAGAGCAATGCAGCAGCAGCTGTTGCCCTACTATTCATAATCTGCAACATAGAGGCACTCCAATTGGCCTCCAGCAACTGATCAACATAATGAGGAGCATCTATCACCGCATTTTCCATCTCTAATATACTAGTTTTGAGGACTCCATTTAGGTTGGTGAGTACATAAATAGAGAGGTCATCTTCGACCGAGCCTTCTAGTGCTACTATTCCCTTAATCACAGCCCTATTAGAGTCCACAATGAGGTGGTGCAGGATGTCTTGCATCTTGGAACTAGGAAATTCCTCAATTCTCCTAGACCACACACCAGTGGTTGTGGTGTAGATTAGTCTGTTCAACTGGCTTCTGGAGGCATAATGAGTGGATTTAGTTAATAATATTGGTTGGTATTGGAAAGAAAAGCCTGTGGAGACTAGCACAAAGCAGTGCTGACCACTCAATTGGCACTGCACAATGGTGGGAGAGTCTAGTTGGCGATTGTGATCCATGTAGAAGAGGGCACTAAATTGAGGCTACTACTTTTTGGTTGAAAATTATCAACTAACTTGATTTCACTGAACACAACTAATTGTTTTGGATAGGCAGGCAAGTTAGTGGCTTCTGACTTCCTTGCCCCTCCTATGATCTGGCCAATGTAGGTGAGGTGGTCGTCCGATTTGATTCTCCAGACATGAATATGGCCGTAGTGGTGGTGATGGTTGTTGGGATGTGGTTGCTGTCTGGCATGGCTACAGGACACAAATAACTGACGACCTTCTACATCTAGGGCAATGTCGAATAAATGGGTGCAGTTATGCTCTATAGCTAAGGCTAGCACTTTGGCCTGGAATTGATTTTGGATTATAAATGATAAAATGAGGACCAGAGTCTCCGTTTGGGTAGCAAACTTCATTTAATGACCTAGATAAACTTATTAGTCAAATTGGGATCGCTCTTGAATAGCTGCTAAAGGAGATGATCTATAATGCCATTGCCGCCTATCCTCTTCGTTTGAATCTTTGTCTCGGTGTTGCAAAAAAGGTTTAAAAATACTAACTCACATGTCTGTCTGATGTCAATCCACTGACTCTTTTCAGTTGTAGTTGAGACTGTTGACTGACTTCAGTAGTAGACAACCAGTAGATGTATTGTTGAACAGATAGCCAATCCACAGCCAAACTACCGCCAACCACCCAGCCAACATTTTCATAGGGCAAAATAGTGAAGGGCTCAGCACCAAAGTCAAAATGGTTAGAATCTTGTTTCTTTTTAATAACATAGCGAATAAGGTGATTTCCCACGCCAAGCAATACAAAGTTCGATGTAGCTACACACTTTTGCAGAGCCTCAACAAAGTGGTGTTGGTCGCTGCAAAGACACCCTCTGGTGGTTAGAGCACTTGGCTGCTGCTGGCAAAAGCATTGTTGTAGTTGGAAATACTTTTTGAGAGGGTTTTTGCCTCTCGCGTTAGGAAATATGCCACATTTATTTCTAGTGTCTCCTAAATTTAGTTTTTATCTTGTTTGTAATGGAAGAAATACGGTATTATTGTTGCTTCTTTACTTTCTACTAAACAGACCTCGGAACTCATCTTCAGAAATCCGATGAGCCATCACAATATTGTTAATAACATTTTTGATGTTGGAGTAAATCGATACCAGATGACCATCTTCAGCCAACACCTCAATACTTCCATTTTCTTTTCCGTTGGCAATATACAACTGATTTTTATAGAAAGTCATTGAAGTTGGCAATAAAACTTCTGACTGGCTGAGTAATGTAGTCTTTTCAGAGCCTGAACTTTTTGTTGCAAATTATCTTTTAACAAGTATAATCATGGAAAATTTAGTCCACTGTCTTCAATGCTGCTCTTATTGCGTCAAAGGGTTATGTGAAGAAGTTTTAGTATTGAATAAAGTCTTTAAACAAAATCTTGGGGACTTTTTCTATGTTAAATAATCGCGCTTTGGGCTAAAGCACTGAATATAAGATTTTGGGTGGTTTTTATAGGAGAAGGTATAGGGGCACTCCAGTCAAAATCTGAATTCTGAAGCACGTTTCTTTAATTTACACTCATTGTTCATAAACTCACCATCTAGGGAATATACATATCCAATGTCTCCTTCCACGGTTGACCAGAATAATCGATTGGAGTGTGGATCCAGAGTCAAGGAAGTGACCCTGCCAGCATTTTCCACCACTTTGTATGCCTCTCTTCCATATATAGAAGCACCCATTATATCTGCTGTTAATGCTGTTTGTCCAATTCGCCATTTTTGGTTGTGGAAGTTGACAAAGAAGACACTTTGGTTGCTGGAGTTGATGACAAGGAATTTGGGGTTTGTCAAATCCTTTTGCTGCCACAGAACAGCTCTTCTTAGGTAACCATTTGGTGGGATTACTTCAATCCGTTTCAGCCAGCCATTGCATCTGGAAATTTACTGGAGATATGCTATGATCAACTGAAAATTTTACGCTGAATACACTAAGAGAAAATATAACCGAGGTACTAATGAACTAATGATAATTCCCAATTCCCACTAATATATTTTGATAAGGTTGATTGGTCCAAAATCAAACAATCGTTTTCGGAGGAGCCACTACACCGTTAACCACTCCCAAAACTTCGTAGACCATTAAAATGTTTGACCACTAATAGCACTCACACAAAAATATTGCCGGTGCTTTCCGCGTCCACAGCCAAACCACAAATCTGCCGTAAAGTACAACTTCTGTAGACTACTTCTACACCAGTTCCATCGAAGTTGGCACGAGCAATATATCCCATAGCAGAGTGTTCGTGGTAGCTACCTTCCATTTCCAAGCTGTTTTCACCACTCCAATACACAAAACCCTGGCTCTGTAAAAATTGTCTGCAGGCAGGTTAAAAATTAGACCAACTACTTTTTCAACATTCATATCATTTATTTTTTGTCAAAATTGATCGGCATTTTTATGGTTAAGTTTTTCTTTTTAGATGTTTCCTTATCAAATTTACACACTAAAAATTCTTACCGAATCTACAGCCAATGCGCCGGGAGAACTGGTAACATTTAGCAAGTGCATAGGCTGCAAATTATTGTTAGAAAAGGTAATGGAAGCTCTCATCAGGTCGTTTGTTATATTTGTGCTTGAGAAAATAAGAAATTGTGCGGGTATTTTGCAGCTGAGGAGATCTTCCTGCAGTTCATAGCCCATGGAGCAAAGACATTTGCGCGAGGTGGAGCCTCTGTAATAAATGGTTTGAACTGGTTTATGAGGAATACAAAAAAATTACAATTGTACGCAAATGTGTTGGCATGCTCCATTGTCTTGTGCACACAAAGACTTGTAGATGAGTGAACTGTCCTTTGGACGGACAGCCTTTAGGCTCATTTGTCCGTAAATTTCGGATTCAGCGATTTCGAATTGTTTAGAAGCATTTATTAATGGAAAAACATCTGATTTGTTTTTGCTTATAAGTGGAATAGCCGTGAGAGAACGACCGCCAAGAGAGTTGCAGAAAATGGTGGAACCTGCAAAGCAATAATAATTTTGACATTAGTAAGGTCTATTTTTTCCGGTGGACCAGGGAAAAAGTCAAAGTTTAGTTAAAATCGATTTTTTAAGTAAGAAAGTATCGGAAAACAACTTCTAAAGCATTTTTAGGGACATAACCGTATTCCCTACACCAAAACTCCCCGATGATGGTTATGTGGTAATGGATATACAGTCAACCCTCGTTAATCCGGCACCCTCGATAACTCGGCATTCCAAAGAAGGTCCCAAAAAGCGGTTTTATCAAGAAATAAACCTCGATAACTCGGCACCCTCGTTAATTTGGCAGCTGGAGCCTGGTCCCTTGAGGCACCGGGTTATCGAGGGTCGACTGTACCTTACTAGGGTCTAATTTTTAATTCTAGCCACATCTTTTCTGTGCTTGACACACTAATTCTTGCTTTGGTCAATTAAAAAAAAACAATATATCTAAATTTTACCCAGTTTTGTGATAGAATAAGTAGTCTTAAGGTCTCTAGCCACGACACCCATTCTGTATCCGTCACTTAACCTAGCTTTGTTGATAGTGAATTTGGCAGTGTCTGACCAGTAAATACAGTCCTCGGCAACATCCAACTCAATAGCTGATAGCCAGGAATATTTGGAAAGCAATAGCTAAAGAAAACTTAAGTAAATCAACAGAATCAAAACAAAATTAAACGGAGATACTTACAAGAACTTTTCTGTCACTTCCATCCATAAGTATACTTTCAATCTTGGGCTGATTGGCGTAAAAATTAGCGAAGTAAATTCTGCCATTTAGGTGGTCGATTGAAAGTCTTTAATAAAAAATTCATTAGTTTATTAAATAAAATCTATTTATAATCAATTTAAAGTACTTTACATTTTACATGGCTAGCATTGTATAATGCGGCTATGCGACATTTGCGCCCCACGACATTTCCGCCCCCTGATACTTGCGCCCCGATATTTGCGCCCAAAAAATTTTTAAACCACTTGGATGTAGGTTTACCATTTGACCATTCTACACCGTTTTGTCTTTATTTTTCGACCCAGGAACTTCACTTAGGCATATAACTAAGCCTTAGGCTTTAAGTTACATTTACCTGGTCATTTACCTTCCCCCAGGTGGTTTATCTACTTTCCTAGTAGTTTACCTACCCTCCAATTTGTTTAAACATTTTTGGGGCGCAAATGTCATGGGGCGCAAATGTCGCGTGACCGTATCGCATCTTCTACTCCTCCTTTATTTTTTATAATTATGTCTTATACCTCTGTTGCCCATATACCAGTAGAGCCAAAATTTAAAAGGCCAGTTTGACCAAAATTCTAAATCCTACCCTCGAGGTTGGTAAAGCGCGTGAGAAACTAAGGTTTTTCTAAAACATGTTATTGCTATCGGATTTTGTTGTAAAATTAGTAAGAAAAAACCTTATTGAGCTGGTTGAATCGCCTAGCTTCATCAGTTCAATTTGACTATCCATAATCCACACCAAGTTTTTCCCCAGCCAATCCACAGCAATTTCGTTTAACTCGCCGCTTAGGTTTTTGGTCGCAAGTTCCTTGAGAAAAGATTTAAAATATTTGATAATCAAATAAAATATGAAATGTTAATGTCGTAAAAAATAGTATGGTCACAGACTTATTTAAGAACATTTTGCCCAAGCACTCACAAAGTCACTCACCTCATACTCACTGCCATTCAACAAACATCTCTTGATGGCTCTGGCATCTTTATCAACCCAATAAATTTTGGCGTCCACTGGATCAAAGTCAATGTCTGCATACTTTTGCATGCCATTGACAGTACTTAAACTACCCTCCAAATATTCTCTGTTCCTTTCGCTGTTTACAGTTGAAGAAATAATTATTGGTTGGGGGATGTAGTCGTGTGTATCCAGGGAAATGGAGTATAGTCCACCAGCTGCACCCACCAACAACAGGTTTTGAATGCCTACCCTGCCACACTTCAACCCGTCTTCTTGTAGTTTGACACCAATGGGGCAGGCACAAGACCTCCATGGAGCACCAGGTATTATTAGGCAAAGGTGGGAACACTTCCCTGAAGCTGATTAATGCAATTATAAAATTTTATATAGCTTATAAAACGACCATTGTCCTCAGCACAAGGATTGGGATTCAATCTTTGCGGTTGTTTTGATGAATCGAACACTCTAATAAACTCCACCAAACTGGTATTTTCTACGGAAAATATTTTTTGCTTGGAACATGCATTCAGTTGGCACATTTGAAGGTTGGTAGATGTTTGAGTGCCCCTGAGGTTGCCAGCTGATATGGTTGTCCATAATAAGAAGTTCTACAATTCAGGAATGCCGTCGTGATTTTTTATAAAGTTTTCAAAACCAAAGGGGGATTACCCCAAAAACATCCAAATCAAAGGCTTCCACATTACTGACCACAACACTGCAAGAAGTTCTATCATACAATTTGCACATGACCACCTCTGAGGAATGAGCATGAGTAGAAGAGCCTGTAGCCGAATAGGTTCGAATGAAGAACAAAGCTCTTCTAGTGGTGTCCAGAGTGAGTCCGTTGGTCAGAGCTATTTGTTTGGAATTTTCAGAAAATTCATGAAAAGGGTGCCTGTCATGGTGTTCACCGTTCATCCAAGCTTTTTCAATGCGTCTGTGGATTCTGCTAAGCCAGTACATGTAGCTAAAAAATTAAGTATAAAAAATATAGTTTATCAATGTCCAATGAACACAAAATAAGTAAATTTTGCTTGAAAAGCCTATTTTATTTTACTTTCATTTTACAGACACCCTACCCATCACCTTTTTTGAAAAAGAGTGACGGTTTATCGAGGTTTGGCTTAATTGACGGCAATAACACTGGCTTTCTGAAACATGACTGGCAAATTCGAAATCCTTACGATTTTTTACTTTAGAGACAGCAATATCAACAAAATTAGCAAAAGATATCAAAAATTGTGGTAAAAGAATGGTCAGACCTAGCGGTGGATCCAACTTTTTGGGGTGACGGATGAACGAGATTTGACTGTATATTAAATTATTCTTACCCATCAATAGGATCTAGAACCAAAGAATGTAGAGAATCCAACTCGCGGTGAAGCAATACTCCGCAAATCGGACTCTTATTTTGAACGTTTAGTTCAAGCAAAAAGTCGGTAATTGAGCAGACTTCAATCTTGCCTAGACTGCGCACATTGGCTGTCCTCTCAACTCCAATGTAGACTTTGTAGGTTATCCAATCAAAGGCAAGTGTTGTGACCACTTCTTCCGACACTCCACTCTTGCGTCGGAACTCACTGTGTTGGATTTGTGAGGAGTGTGAGGAGGGGGTGTGGAATTGAATGCGGTCATGCATGGTTTTTGACCAACCCTCAATGTAAATGATGGTCTTCTGCAAATTCATATACTTTTCTTGATTAGGCTACACTTCTAACAGCTTCTTACTGATTTGACGTCGAAAGTGATAGAGACCGGGAAATTGTCATCTATTGAGGTGATTATTGCTGGCTGTGCCTTGCTCACATTTTTGGCATGAGAGTCTACCGTGAGCAGTTGAATTGAGTGCTTGTTTTTGACTAGAAGAGGGATTTCAAGAACAGCCTCCACTAAAACTGTAGAAGAATTTCAAAGGGTCATTATGGCAATGCGAGTATTTTTTAATTACCGTATTACCTACAATCAACCCTCCTCTTGGTTCAAAATTTAGTAGTAGTTTTCAGTAAATTTAACCTCGATGCAGCCATATAAGGGTCAAGAAAGCAACACGCAGGAATAGATGTTTGAGATCACTATTTCTAGAAACCATCCTTAATCTTCACCAGATAACAGTAAAGTATTGCAACAGGATCAATTAGTCACCTTTTAGAATGCATTTTCTAAAAAAACAAATAAAATATACTGCGATCTCGACAAAGTATTTAGTCAAAGATGCCACAATATGGAACAGGCCTATCACTAAGCCCTTTATTAAAAGCAAATGTAGCGGCCTTGCTTTTCTCATTCATCTTGCCTCCTCAATGTCCACTCCTCACCCAACAATGTCAATAAGATAGGGAAGAAGAAGAACCAGAATAAAAACACTCGTCTACTTCTCTTGCACCCTTCCCTCCACTAAACTAATTTATGTCCGCAGCAGCAGCCGGCCCAAAACCATCTAGTAACCAAAAAAAGACCCTTTTTGCCCTTCTAGTATCTCCCTCCAGCCTACATTGCTCCTCACACTCTTTTTCTGTCACAAAAGCAAACAAAAATATTTTTTTTTCATATGAGATGGTTCAGAATCTCAAAAATTTTTCATAAATCAGTTTAGCCTTCCATTGTGACCACCAAAACGCGACAGCAACAGCCAAACGCATCCATTGTGATCAAGGCTTTAAGCTTTAGTTGTAGGCTCAAGTTCATGGGGTCCAAATACATGATTTATAAGGATGTTTGCTTTAGCCCATCAAAGCAAAAAGTTGAAGGAGGAGCAAAAACAAAAAGAAAGACCAAGCTCCACTGTTCATGCTTTATAAAGCCCGAAAAGGTTTTATTTAGAAGATTGTCTTGGTATTTTAGAATTTTTAGTTTTAAGCACAAATATTAAACCAATGGACCTGTTGCAGTTTAAAAAGATGGTAACACCCTGCTACAAACCAACCACCAAAGACAATTGCTCTAATCTTCAACTTATTTGAATAAAGATGGATAAATTTTCTTTTATTAGACAATATCTTTTGTTCCAAAAGCAATGACAACAGAATGAGGTGGAAAGCAGTATTGGCGGAAGACATTTCAAAGTCTTTGATTTCGACCACAACATAATTTAATCTTTCACACTTGTGTTTTTTTCTGTAAAAATAACAAAAAAATTTATGTATTTAAAAAAGTTTTTTTGCTCTTGTGTATAAAAATGGGAAAAGCAGAATTTAATCAGTGGATAATGTATATTTTATTTGTTCATAAATTACTGCTACATTTACCGAAAATGTTCTAATAAAGCTGATTTTGATTATAAACTGGTACTAGTGGCATCATATTTCTGCTCCTATTCTCTTGGTGGCTTTTGCGCCTTTATTTTATTAAATGTTGGAATTCTACCATTCAAAGATTGCCAGATCGTTGGGCTACATTTTGAGTGGACAAAGGCTTAAATCTGCATCAAAAAAAACAGGATGCGACAAACACTTTTGAGAAGAATGCGAGGTGTAGAGAATGACCAGTTAATAAATATAATAAATCTCTTTTAGAACATTTTTTAGCAAAGTTAGCTTAAGATACTCAAAATACAACAATTAATTTTTTGCATAGTGATAATTAATTAGTACCTCATACAAATTAAATCAAGTAAGCCAACGTTAACATTTTCCTTTTCTAAAATTAAAATAGCTATAGAGACAGATTCATAAAAGATACAATGAGATCCATAATTCCCAAAGAAACAGGCAACTGTGGAGCATGTAAGCAAAAATTTACACAATTATCCAGCAAAACGTGGTGAGAAATGGAAACTGATGGGCACGAGAATAAAAAAGGTGTACATAAATTCGCAGATTGCTGCGAAAATACTGATCAACCCATAAAAACGTCCGCGTTAGCTTTTTTATGTCTTAGCTTTGTGACCCTTTTATGAAATTCTATTTTGACCATTTAAAAGCTATGTCAAACATAGGTTCAATAGCACCTAAAGAAAGAATTATTATAAGAATTTAAACAATTTGTAGGCAGAAACAATCCAAAATTCTAAATTTTACAATTTTCTACTTGGTACAACCTAATACTACTATTTACAGTTTTTATAAAAATTTGAGTACTACTGTATTATACCTCCTCCCCAATCGTTTATACCCCCTCCACAAAATAAATAGGCCCCCCCCCAATAAAAATACTTCCTCCCTCTCCCCCAAAGAACTTGGTTTTCTAGATACATTGACCATTTAAGAAGCATTTTTTCAGCATTTATTGGGATTAAGGGCCGTATAGGGAAGGGACAATTAAGGGGCTTTTGTTTCTGTAGGTCCTTAAAAGCAAAATTGACAGCGCTCTCGAACGGTTCAAGTAGAGTTTGATTCAAAAATCCCGAAGCTGAGAAACAGCAATTTCGGTAGCAGTTCAGTTAAGAAAATACGATCAACAAAAAAATAATAATTAAGAGCACTCAAAACCCGCCATCCTTTCGGAGCTCATTAATCTCCCAAAATTTGCCTCTTTTCATCGTTGCAAACTTTTTTTCCAGCTTCTTTCGGCGCTGGCGACGCTGTTGGGAGGCCGAAACTTCAATCACATCGATTTTGCCCATTGATTCATAATCCTGAAAATGATATAGAATAAAACTCTCCCAGGTCAAACTTTCTACAAAAAAGCATGCCTACCTACTGCCGACTATTTTAACTGCCATTCCTCAACTGCTGACTAACTTCCAGCTTCTTTTTTTTTTGTTTGAGCGCACTTTTTAAGGGGGAATCACTAATCACCAGCTTTTAAATTCGCATCATTCATAAAATGTAATAACAAGATAAAAAATCAAAAAATAGCGGAGAAAAAATTTGTAACATGTGTTAGCTTCGGGGTCTTGTTCCGAACGATGTAAATTGGCCTTTGTTCAAATTTGTTGTTTGTCATTTTTAATGTTAAGCTTGGTGTTCAATATATATAAATCAGTCGTTTGATCTAAATGTATGATTTTTAAGCATTCATGTTTTATCAGATCAGCGATTCAGAATTAACAATCGGTAAGTTTGCTAGTTGAAGGTCGGCATTTAAAATTGTCGGCAGTTCATATTTCACGAAAGAAAAGCTCACAATAGTTGCGCTTGAAATCTCTTCATCTTCTTCGCTGTCTCCAATATCTTCCGGTTGATTCATGTCCACGGATGTCTTGCTGCCTAATGTTGTCGTCGTTGCCGAGCTAACAAACTTGGTCTTTTTGTTAGGAGCAAGAGGATTGGAGGTGCTTGCAACATTAGATGGAATTGCAAATTGGTGCTTGGCACTGGACTTCAGTTTGGTGGAACCAGCCACAGTTTGAGCTTTCTGAACAGTTGGAAGAAGAGATGCTTGGAATGGGGATTGATAGGACTGATCGACCACAGCAACCTGTGCAGCTTCTTTGAACTGCTTAAACAATTTGATGGATATTTTTGGGCTTGTTGCCTTATCATCAAAACAATAAACACACCTGCTCCATTTGGAAAAACTGTTGCATCATCTGTGCTGTTAGTGTGGGGTCAAAACTGGGCATTGCCGCTCCTTCTAGTCCACCATCAGCATTTGATTCTATTTCTTTCCTACGCTTACGCTTTTTCTTTCGGTCTTTTTCACTCTGCTCCTCATCCTCGTTTTCTTGGAACTCTCCAATAGTAGTCACTACATTGGTGGAAATTAGGTTGGAGGCATGCTTCCTAAAGGCAGCTAAATTTGCAGAAAAAATAAAAAAAACACGTACAACTAACTTTTTCAATCGGTTTTCACGATCTGCTCTGTGCAAAGCCTGGACATATGAACCTCTTTCAATGGAGTAACCTCGCGCGTTTTCAAAGCCTAAATTTGAAGAGTGGTTATTGAGATTGTAACCGAAATGGAAAACCAAAGAAAGACCTTCTAGTGCTTGGTGTGAGCTCCAGCCTAACTTGTCGATCAGATAGCGACAAATCAAGTATCCAGCCCTGTTCACTCCATTTGTGCAGTGAACGCCAATGAGCAGATCTAAAAATGAGAAATTTTATAAAATTGACAAGAAGGATATTTTATAGTGTAATATTGGACGTATTACAAAAGGTCTATGGCCAATTCGCCACTTTTTTGAATTTTTCGTTAAATCAAATAAGGTCCCCCAGTGGGCAAAATGACCTCAGAAATCCTAATCTGAAAAAATTAAAAGAATGATTTCGTTGCTGAGAATTGACCAAATCAGCCGTAAACTTAGTTTATATTTTACTTTCTTGTTTTTGATCATATTTCAGCAACCAAACTACTTTTTAAAATACTTTTTTTTTCAAATTACTGATTCTTAAGGTCTTTTTGCCTACTGGCAAACTTTGAGCAAAAGTATAGTCAAACTTCGATAATACGTCACCCCAAAAAGTTCAATCCACAGCTGGGTCCGACCATTTCTCTTAACTCAATTTTTGACACCTTTTGCTAATTTTGATATTGATGTCTCTAAGGCAAAAAATTGCAAGGATTCTGAATTTGTCAGTTTTTTTAAGCCAGCGTTATTGCAGCCAGTAAAGCCAAACTTCAACAACACCTCACCCCTTTTTCAAAAAGGGATAACTTTTTATCAAAGTTCGACTGTAATTTTTTAAAATATAATATCTCTGTTAACGCTTTTAAGGAAAAATTAAAAAGATGTGGCGAACTAATGACCCCACTGCATAAATCTTTGAAACAGGAAAATGTGCAAAGGTTATCTGAGCAATAGCCAGATAGATTAACTGATTTGCTACGCCTTATCCCAGTTGCTTCGGTGTGCCAAATTAATGTAGCCTTAGCATTATGAAAACAATATTCACATCTTTTGACTTAATATTGCTTTTCTTAAATTCTGCTAGGCAACTTTAAGTTTAAAGTCTAATTTAAGAAAGTGATTTCCCCCATCGGGGATCGATCCAACAGCTCAAATAAATTTTACCGGCTCGCGTTACTCTAACCACTGAGCAGCCGGGACGTCCATTCCGTCGCTCCTTTTTCACCTCTTATTCTTGGGGAAGCGACGTCTACTCACAATTAAGAGAATCATTTGCATCAAAAGCCTACCATTTTCTTGATTGGCAGCCAGAAATTCATCAATTGTATGAAAAAACTGCATCACCAAATCCGTATGATCGAGAAATCCACGGCCAGGACAGAGCAGAAGCTTGTACCCTATTGACATTCCTTCCACATCTGCTCGATCGTAGTATCTCTCAGTGTTAGTAGCATTAATTACGAGCCCCAAGGTTTTGCCTGATTCGGCTAACTGAAAATTAAACGAATTAAATGGTCGGTAAATTTTTTGGAGAAACTCTTTCAAGTGATCGGAAAATCCTTTAATAACCTTTCTATAAAGGTCGAGCGTCGAGAAGTTCTGTGTTCTGGGAAGTCTGGTCTGTAACTCCAACCTCAACGGCGTTTTGAAGGCAAAGATTCTTGTATTTGCAATGACCTGCCCAATAGGTTCGTACTTTTCCCATCTAAAATGTTTAAATTGTTGTTTTCAATTCACGCAAAATAACAAGCAATCAATCAAGAGCTGACAAAATGAGGGTTACTATAACAAGTCATTGCCATTTATAATCATCAAAAATCTAAATGAGAAGCAAAAGAAAAACACCTTGCAGTCTCTAATCAACAAATCTGACCAACTATTTACGAAAAAAGTTTCGTATAAAATTTAAAGAATAATACAGTAGAAAAAATCCTCACTCGTTTGGTTTTTTGCGACATATCCGGACCATTTCTCTCTCTTCGCCCAATTCAAATTAGATCAGAGAAAGCCTCAGTATAAACTTTTCGTATTTCTACAAGGAACTCGCCTCACTGCCCGTAAAACATAATGGATGGTTGAAAAAGTTTGTACCATTGACAGAACGCCAATTTATGTTGGCGGCTAGATTACTGTATTCTTTGTGAGGCAAACATTGAAATACCTCAAGTTTAAATTTGAAGTTTTGCTTGTGAAAGTCGAGCCGCGAAGCTGATGAATCTCTATTGAAAAGTTGCTCGTTGTTTGTTTCGCTTTGATTTGATTCACTACTTCAAACTTTAAAAATCACAACGTTGTATGCATTCTTTGCGAATGCTCACGTTTCTTGATTGATTTAATGAGAAAATTTAGACGTCTTATTATTTCCTGAAAGTCACAAGCTTTTACGTTAGATCAGATGTCGATACCATGGTTGTTCATTTTATAGGTAATCTTCTGAATTGGTAATTGAAAAGTTCAGGGTCGAGAAGTACCGTCCAAAGACACTTAAAGATATTGTCGGCAATACAGCAATGATCGAACGCTTTGTGGAGTTTTCAAAGATCGGCAATGTTCCAAATTTAATCATTTCTGGACCGCCAGGTTGTGGTAAAACAACAAGTGTGTGGGCCCTGGCGAGGGACATGCTTGGAGCACAAATCAAGGACGCTTGTTTGGAACTGAATGCGTCTGATGAAAGGTACGGAAAGCTTATTTTTCCTTAACGCATTATCCAAATGACAATTTCCAGGGGTATCGACGTAGTGAGGGACAAGATCAAGCAATTCGCAGCTCGTAAGGTCACCCTTCCATTAGGTATTATTACCGTTAGATATCGTTCCTTGCAATATAAATCTTAGTTAGGTCGTCACAAGATCGTTATTCTTGATGAAGCAGACAGTATGACTGATGGAGCTCAACAGGTGTATTGAAACGGCCTTTCTTCTCATTCTTCTAATTTTTTTCTCAGGCTTTGCGAAGGATTATGGAAGTCTACAGTTCTACAACGAGATTTGCCTTTGCCTGCAATCAATCGGATAAAATCATTGGTGTTTTTATAACATGTCATTATCATTCGATTATTTTTTATAATCTTAGAACCTTTACAATCTCGTTGTGCAATTGTACGGTATGGCAAGTTGACCGACAAGGAAATGCTGTCGCGGTTGCTCTATGTTTGCAGTGAAGAGAAAATAAATTATAACAATGACGGACTAGAAGCTATTTTATTTACCGCTCAGGGCGACATGAGACAGGTCCGGCTTTTATTATTGTTGCCTTCAAGATCTAATGCGTTTTTTTATTTTAATAAATCTGATATCTTATTTAGGCGTTAAACAATCTGCAATGCACGGTGGCTGGCTATGGAAAATTGACTAAGGAAGCTGTCTACAAGATTTGCGATGAGCCTCATCCAGAAAAGCTGCGTGAAATGTTTGAGCTTTGTGTCCATGGGGAAGTGTTCCAAGCCTTCGAAATCATGAATGATTTGTATCACCTCGGTTATTCAGTCGACGATTTAATGTCTTCTATGTTTAAAATTGTAAAGCAAATCGACCTTCCTGAAGCTGTTCGTTTAGAATTTATTATGGTCAGTTGGTTTGTTCTGAATCAAGGATTTTTTCTACTACTAAAAAGTTTTATTTTAATTTTACTTTTTTGAGGAGATTGGCAAGTGTCACGCATTGGTTTTGCAAGGTCTCGCCACACGAGTTCAGCTTGCCGGATTGGTTGGGCGTCTGTGTCAGGTTCAAAATAAACTTGCCTGTGATTAAGTGGATCTCTCACTCACGTATGTCCACTTCCTATATTCCATATCATAAAGTGTTTTTTGGCAGTCTAAACGCGTTTTTTATGCTCTTCGCTATCGCATCTGTATGATGACTGGCTTATCTTTCTAAAACTATAATCTATTTAAGAGTGCTATTTATAAAATGTTTGCTAACTGGTACTACTTCAACAGGAAAGAAAAAAGAGAATGTAAAAATTTCACTTCGGAAAACCTACAGGTACTTGTTCAGCTGTGCCCTACCACACAATTAGCAAGTTTTTATTATCTTTAAATTATTATTTTTTAATTTGTTTAAAGCATGTGCCGACAGTCCAACATTTTATACATATTGATTTTATAGGCATTTTTACAACCGGTATTTGCTATGATCGGGTACTCGAGGGCCGGTTTATTGGAATGCCTATTTATAAAATTTTGGCTGTGCAAAAAATTTAGTTCACCTTGTGCGTTTGAAGAAGCTATGTGAAAAAAGACACCTTTCACGGTTTTTCATGCAAAAAGCCTAAGAAGCATTACATGTAGAAAATTAAAATATTTATGGTACAAAATCATTAAACAACTTTAATCAAGTAATTTTGAAAAATTTACAAGTTTACAAATTACAAGTGGTTATTAAAAATCTCAACACGCGCAGGCCTGACAAATTTTTTGGGATATTTAGTATAAATTCAGCAATGGTTACACGCTCCATGACACTTAGATGAAATTAATTTCCGTCTTATACGCTTGGCTTTCCGGTTAAACTTTTTTGTGTGTCTAATATCAATTATGTGTGATGCATTATAGTTGGCACTGAAACCCATGTATATTTATAATAAAAATTATCCATGATTCTCAAAACCGCTAATGTGAGAAAATTGCGCTAAAATTATTTAGCATTGTGTCAAAATGCAAACCGCTAAAATCTCTTTCAAAATTTTAGCAGTGTTTTAGCGGTCGTTTAGCGGTCTTGACCGCTAAAGAACCGTTAAAAAGACCACTAAAATTTTGAAAGAGATTTTAGCAGTCACCAGAATTTGTAAATTGAATTTAAATTTTAACGGAATTTCCTAATTTTAGCGGTTTTAACTTAAAACCTTTAAGAACCATGGAATTATCACAACATTTTAACATCGGAATTAGTGTATAAAAAGCTTTTTCACGCAGTTTTATGTGAATTTTCAGAAAAGTGAATATCTTGACCATTTTTAAACCGGTTTATGCCTTTTTTTACATAAAATTTTTTTCGTGTAAAAAAGAAATTGTTAATCTGAAAATTATTCTCAATTATCGGCTAAATAATTGAAAATCTCTATGAGTTGAGTGAAAACCAACTTATTCATGTAAAAGATCACATGACCTATTGCTTTAACGCTTTAATGCGTTGACACAGCCAATATCGACTTTTGATACAAAATTTCCGGTTTTGAAAAGCCGTGAAGTGCTTACATATGCTTGCTTTGCGATGCTTGTAACCTCTTCCAAAGATTATGTTTCGAATTGACTGGTTCATGCACAAATAAATTATTGCTGGACTGCCTAAATATATTTAGTAAATGAAAAATAAAAATATTTAGAAGAAGATAACATAGTGGGCTAGCTTACAATTTTTACGACTTTTGTCTAACTCTTGTGTCGTTGTAGCTGTGCTATTTTTTGATAATTTAAGAAAATGGCTGAAATCAGGAAGCAACAACTGCATGCTGCTTTTGTCTGTCTATGACAAAAAGGAAAACTGTACAAGCTTCATTCTCCTCAAGAATTTGGGTCAGAGAATATGCGAAAGCGCTTGCAATTGTTCGTTGTTTATGTGTAATGTCTGTTAATAGTGGAAAAAGCCTTGCTAAAGTTATTTGTCATCGTTCACAATCCCAAGCGAAGTTGAAGATTTCCTAGGGTTAGGCCCTAAAAAATATAGAGATCGATCGTGCAAGGTCCTTTGCCTATCTAGGCAAAAATTTATTTAGGTGGTTAATTTTTTTTTACACACCCTGTTTATATATTTTCACAAATTTGTAAAAAAATTATACTGTTTCGAAAGAAAAGGCGTTACCTTGATAAAAAATTAAACTCGCATAAACCTTAAAGAATTTAGTGAGATAACTTCGTTAAAACAATTATTTGATTCGACTTACATAGACCGGTACTGATGATAAGTATTGTTGGTAGATAAAGCCAAGAGAAGAGAAAACCACAAAAGCACAAGTAATCAACACTTGCAGAAAGGTCTTATATTTTCAAATCTTATATTCATAAATGCACAGTTCCTAAGTCCACTTACATTGATTTCTTTGAGTAATTTTTTATTGTAACCACTGTAACACAATTTCCTTCCAAAAGAGACACAGAATATAGTGTAAATGCCGAGAATTGCAAACACAATAAACCAATTAAATAGCACATGAACTTCGTGGTAGCGCGAGTGAAACTGAATAGAAATTTTTTTACAAGGAATCACTCCAGTTGTGACCTATCAATGCAATGCTTTTGAGCTATATGTGAGTTTTTTTCCAACTCATTTAAGACTTTAGCACATCAAATGGTTAGATACTATTCTTCAGTTGCTTATTATTTTAATGAATAACAATTAGTGTCAGACACCCACATCTTCATCCGACGGCAAGTAATGCATGTGAGGGTTGAAAAGAGCACTGGAATCTATGGAGTTGAAATTCACTGGAGGTGTAATAAAAATAAAGAAGAGTGCTCCAAAAGTTGGAGCACACAGCCAGATCAGTGTACGATTTCCTCGGAACCAGTGGTCTGCCATGTCCGAATCGTAGATCACCATCTGAATTCTCACAACAAACTTTTTTTTATAGGTTAAGGCTTGCTTAGGTTGTTCAATTGGCTAGCCATGCTAAAAACACTACCGCAAACACGTTCTTTGAATTTAAGAGGAAGGGGATAGGGTGCTATTAAATAAAAGAAGGTATGGTTTGGACGATAAAAAAACTTACACATCTATTAATAGAAAGTAAAATAGTGTTGCAATTTCCTAAAACGATCAAACTAAACTATTTTTAACAATACAAATTGCTTTTTAAATATAAATTACCTGCACACCAAACCACTAAAAAGTGAAAAATTTATTAAGTCTCGGCAAGAAATGTGATTCATTTATATGATAATTTAATTGGAACTATTTCCCAACATAGCTCTAGGTAGACACTTTCTTTAGAGCTTTTTAGAGCTTATTTTTAGAGGTTTTGACCCGTAAAACGACAGTTGACCATGATTTTCAAAATTAGTAGCACTTTAAAGGCCATTTCTTTAAACTAGTTGGATTAGGAAATAAAGCTTTCGATGTTCTTGCGCATTCTTTAGTACTATTTTGCGTCTGCGTGGGATGTTTGAAACGAAAAAAACTAAGAAAATTTGCAAACTCGATTTGGCAAAATGAAGCCATTTTAATAACCACAAGGCGCATGACCAGATCCTTTTTACTTATAATATTTACCTACATCCCTAGATCGAACGGGAAAAAAGCTTAAGCAACTGCACTGGTCTTTTTGCCTGGATTTAGCGTAAAAAGAGATATCGAAAGTATTTCAAAATTATATTTTTTAGTTGACTTGGCAAGCAAAACATAGACTTACACATTCCCAAAGTACAAAAGCTGTAGACGAAAATAGGCGACTGGCAATAAACATCCCCTCTCCAGCTGGCCAGCCCTCCGCAATAAGCAGTAGCACAAATTCCTATACAATCTACTACACCTAGATAGAGCATAAGTTTGTAACAGGAAGAGGTTCTTCTCTCCTTGGAAATCAGTTTGAATAGGGCCCACATACAAGGAAAATAGAGTATCTAAACCTTTTTTTGGCATCAATGAAACTTTGAAAATCAAAAATTGCGATTTTCTCCTTGGTCTCACAAACTACAAAGTATTACATTTGAAGTTTTTTTTTTGTTGTTGTCCTATATATGCATCATATTTTTTTGGGGGGTCAAAATAGGTCAGACATACAGTCTGCTGATTTTTGGTTATCGCGCGCTGTACTTCCTCAGCCTTAGCTGTATGCAAAAAGATAGTATTTGGGGTCTGAAAATGGGCCGTTTTATAGGGGATGGGCGTGTGCTTTAGTGGCGTCCAATTACTACATGTCACTTACATGAACAATAATGCCAAGGGAAACATAGAGCAGAGCCACCAAATACTTTCGCCTCTGCACCAGTGGAATAGAATCAACGTCGTAGCTGCAGTTGTAATAGCTATCAAATTCTCTTCGATTGAATATGAAAGAATAGAGAGACATTTCTGAATCTGAAATAACAATACAGTTTTTGTAATGTCTAGTCAAATTCACTAAGTGGATGCAAACAATATAGTGCAAGCCATACAACTTTCAATAACTGATTTAACTTTGCAGTTTCTAAGAATACTGGATGTGCTGGATGACACCCTACAGAAGGCCGTCAGACTTTGATAAGGAAGCCCTGAATACTTTTCTTCCTAAGGATCCGCCCAAACAAATCAGAAATTGTCAGAGAAGATGCGTTACAGCCCATGATTTATAAAATTTTGAGGGGTCGAGAAATAGAAGGAATATATATATTATAGATAATTAGGTAATTGTTTTATCAATGAGTTAACAAAAAAATTTGAATAAAAAAGTTGCGGCTAGATTTTGTACAATATTGGCCGGAGAGCATTTTGTCAGTAGCAAGTGATATCTCATTGAAAAGTCTAGGAAATTTCATTTTAGAAGCTGTTTTAATGTATTTTTTGAAAATATTCTTAGATTCTTTAAGCAAATGAACAAAACGTCTAAATGTTTGATGTATAGTCTGCGAAAACAATGTGGCTTGTTAGTTAATAAAAATTAAAAATAAATTTGCTTGAGGTACCAGTGCAAAAATGACTTTGTGCTCGTTACAGGCTATATTTAAATGCAAGCTTCTTTTGTAATTGCTTCTAATTACTTTAACTACTTTAATCACATTATTATCCAATGTAATCTTAGGTGTCTGTATTTGTAAAGTTTTCTCTTTCTAAATTCAACACTTTCGAAAGGTGGAAAGAAGGCCACAAGGTCTCAAAATAATTAAAACCTTAGAAAGAAAAACATTAACCCGCAATAAGGCTTCGAGAATAGAATGCCCCAGCCAGACATGTCGGGAGCAGGAAACAACTTTTTTTGCTGCTTCTCGCCCACGATTTCATCAAAAAGCCGGCTGTTTTTTTTTTGTTTTTCGAGAAGAAATTTTTTTCGACCCATAATGCGGGTCTCATGATAGGTCATCTCGACTCATCATAGGTCCAAAAAAAGTTTCTTCCCAAAAACCAAAAAACCGCCGTCTTTCTCATGAAATAGGGGTCAAGAAACACGAAAAGAAGTTATTCTCTGCTCCTAAATAGTCCAGCTGGGCGGGATTCTTTGCTGCAGCCGCAATATGTTTCTGCGTGGAGACCTCGGAAGTGTGTCAATCGTGGGTGAGTGTGTAATAAAGGCTAACCAAAATTAAAAATCAGCATTAGCTTCGGAAACTACTTTTTATATTAAAGCTAGTTTATTTAAGTAAGTGCTAAAAAATTTATGCCAACGTCCTTAAATTCCTAACAAATCATGACTAAAATAAAAAACCTTGATTAGACCTTTTCAATATATTTTAGTCACACAAACAATATTTGATTAGCGCTCAAGTTAATTTGACAAACACCTACAAACAGAAGCCTAATCAAACTCTCTTGTTTGGCTTACCTATATTATTCTATAGCAATGTGTTCAAAAGGTTCATAAGTGTTCTTCCTTCCTGAAAAAAACTACAAAACTCAGTGCATGATCTAGCTGCGAGGGGAAACCATTCCGAGAATTAATTCCGCTATCTTTAGACTGACCACCAATTAGTGCGCAATTATCCAGCAGCCTAACTATATTTGAAGCAAATACCTTTGCCACCTTTTAAATTTGACCCTTTTAGCAAAAGCAAAGATTGCGTAACTAAATTTGGCGCATATAGGCGTTCCGCAAATTTTGCCTTGATTCCGTACGGATTTCTATGTTTGGCCGGACGGATTCCGGACCGGATATTTGAGAAAAAACCGGATTTCGGTGACCGGAATCCGTACGGATTCCGGTCCGGTCCCCAGCGCTACTAATTTTCTATATTTAATATTACTCCATAAATTATTTTTGAATATTAGGTTTTTTGGAAAGTTTACGGCTCCCTTAAATAAGTAAATTATAGCCTAATTTTTGCCCGACCAGATACTGCGAAAAACCAAGAAGTAGCTGTCTGAACGGAAACCGGATATTTTTGAGAAATAAAAACTTCGTCATTCTTATTCTCTAATGCTTTATCATCACCATATTTTTCCACATGCAATTTCCGAGAAATAAATTTCCTTGAAATTTTGTAAAATCCTTTTTGTCCAATTTGTTTTGAGCTTGTTTTTGTTGCTCTTTATCTAGGTACTCATCAAGAAAGCGTGCATCTCGCACTTTTCACCATTGGATATGAAGGAATATTGTTTTGGGTGAGTTGTTTTTCTTTTCAGTAATTGCATAAAATGGTCTCCAGAGTAATAATTAAGTTTTACTTGTCAAAAGAATGAAAATTTTAAGCGTATAACAATCAAATATAATCAGTCAAAAGTCTAAACAGTTAGACTACCTTGGTCTTTAAAACACACAATCTATTATTTTTTATCTCTTTAGACTTACTACTTGCTCATGAATTTGAAAATGATAAGCAAAGTATAAAAAGTACACAAAAAGTAGAGTCAAACGAACAAAACGTCAAATACTCCTCGTAAAACATTGCCGCGTAAATTATGTTTAAGAATGCTATGTTTATTAATTCTGCTATAAAACGGTTTAATAGAAAACATTAATATTGGTTAGAATTCAAAGTGTTGTTGTTGATAACAACTTTAGGAACTACTCTTTCTCTTTCATTTTGTGTGGGCTGACTCGAATATGTGGTCATCCTAGCAAAGGGAGCCTCTAAACTGGTCTTAACACCTGAATTACCTCCAATTATGGACATGTCTACTTTACACTTCTGTATGTGAATCCATGGTGCCACTGCAAATTAAATTGCTTTGGTTTTTGTCTGTTGTTGCTGAATTTTTAACTATTAAGCATTGGCATCGAGAAAAGTAACTACTTTTATTCAGTAAATAACTTTTGGCTACCTTTTGAAAGACCTACCAAAAGCCCCACACTGTTTATCTTCACCGTTGCCCAGACACACCCTTCCACCCCAAATATATTGCCCTAGTTTATCTCCACATTTTGGGCAGTTGATCTAAAAATTGAATAGAAATAATGATTTTTTTACTGTTGACAAATCTTCGGTCTTCATCACCTTTGCATTAGTATCACAGCTTACCTTGCCCTGGAATTCACTAGTGCTCATCCACTTCATTGGCATCAACAAATACTCAAAGTCGCAAAAAGAGGTGGTTGGATGTTGTTGTTTAGCCTGGTTGAAGCCGCCTTCAGTGTGGTGCATGATGTGAAAATCGTAGAACAGCTGCTGCCTGCATTTTCGACACCGAAAAGTCTGCTGAGCCATCTGTTCAGGATCCTCTAGGTCGTCTAGCAAAGGGTTTAGAACACTAGGTTTGGAGTTTGTAATTGCTGGATGGTAACCATTGAAGCTGGAAGCAGTGTCTGTGGATGGTGGTTCTCGAGAAGATGTGGGATTTGTGGATTCCATAGTTCCTGCAATTAATTTGATCGTAAGATAGGTAATTTGTGGTGTAAAAAGTTATTAGCCAAGCTTGAAATGTTGTTATAATTAGGGTGGGACACTTGCGCTTAATGGACCACTTAGGCCAAACAAATTCTGCACAATTTTTTTGCAACTCATCTAGAGATGCTTTTAATGACATTCGATTCGCAAGTAATGTTCCATACCACATTTTAGACATCTCCAAAACCAAAAGAAAGGCGTCTTCAACAGCCAAAATAGCAAAAATGATCCTAATTTGGCATGTGGTTAACAGGGTCAATTTTCAGGTCATTTTTTGATATTTTTTTTTTAATTTCAGGTGTTTACATCATTTTCTTGGCTTCAATGATTTCTAAAGTGAAGTAATAAACATTCCTTTCGCATCAAATGGCACCAAAAGCGTCTCTAGATGAGTTGGAAAAAATTAAACCAAGAAGCGGTTAGCCGAAACTATCTGAAAAAAAACGGAAAATACTTGACTAAATGCATTTGTATTTGACAGTTTCCCGTCTGGATTTTTCTAATTTCGACTATTCTTTTAGCCATCTCACCGTCAAAAGTAGACCAGTGTGGGTTAGTCTGTCACAAAAACAAAAATTTATTTTGTAAAAAGCCAGTAAGTGAGCTAGTCTTTTGAAAAGGAAACAAGAAAGCAAGATAAGCGATAGAACAAGCTCTGACAAGTTCAAATCACCTGAAGAATTGCTAACTACCCGGCTGCGGGACAGAGCAGCCAAACGAGGTAGTGCCTTCCTTAAACGAACAATACTCTCTGTTTTGCTACTTATTTTAGCGGCTAGCATTGCAGATGCTGTTCCTCCATCAGAAACAATTCAATTAGAAAATTTAACTGCAAGAGGTTTAAAAAACTGCTTGGCTAACCAATGGCTGGAATGTTGCCTGTGTCCGCACAATAATTCCTGTACAGTTGGGAGTGGGTTAATGCTCTGGTGTCAGCCCTATAGCCCATTTGCTCGAAGATACTGAGTTGTTGAATGAAAGACTGGTTGGGACTGAACCGAGCCAGCATTTATTCAGTCAAACATTGCCCAATAAACCAGCACTAACCAGGCAATAGGTCTAGCCTTTTGAATAAACATGATGGCCTTTTCAGCGGTCCAATGGAAATGCCTCATCACATAAGCTGCCACCACTGTCACACTTCTTGAAATTCCTACCTCACTAAAAATTTTAATTTTCTATGGAAAGGGATAAATAAGGAGCCACTCTGTAGGAAAAGAGAAGATCTTGAAAATAGTTTTCTTTACAGGGACCTAAGCTCTGCTACGCCTGCTATTTTCATACAGCTTGTTCTCGAGTGATTTATGTCTCAGGTATGTTTGTGTGGGCATCTTAACTCCAAGCCCCCGTCGTTCCCGTAAGGGAGCGAAAGGGACTTGAGAGTTAGAGACAGACTTACCCGCGAGATGAATCCGAGCAATACTTTTAATCAGAGAATGCATCCAGAGGCACTTTTTGCCCTGGTTTAGTAAGGGAGACGGGTGAAGGGCCCTTCAAATGAGTGGCCCCCTATTAAATTTTTTTTTTGGAATTGGGGTTCATATTTAAAAACTGAGTCTTGGCTTATGTTTTAGTAAGGCTTTACCCTTGGCTTTGGTCGTGAGCCGGAAAATTTTCTTTGGAAACCTTGCCGGGAACCGCTTTATATTTTAAATGCAATATCTTTGCGTCAAAAGGGCATAAAATTACTGTTTTCTAACTTACCAGTGAACTAGCACATTGGTGCCCTCCTTGACAGAGTTGGTTATATACCTCAAACACTCTTCCAAAAGGCCATTTCCAAGGATGTCTTGACTAACCATATCCATCATGAAAACAAACTTATAGTCCACTCCCGGCAATTGGTCATTCTTTTTTATGGGCATTGCAGAACAGGTCAGTACTTTCTGGATCTACAAACCATTCAAATGGTTAGAAGGCAACCATGCCATTACCAGAAACAGCTTACATTTAGTTCCTTCATTTTATTCTTGCCTCTTTGACTAATCACACTAGTTGCATCACTTATA
Organism: Subanguina moxae; assembly: GCA_000981365.1. Lineage (NCBI taxonomy): Eukaryota > Metazoa > Nematoda > Chromadorea > Rhabditida > Anguinidae > Subanguina > Subanguina moxae. Next base: position 2,635 of record BBSZ01007496.1, on the reverse strand, counting down.
AACACTCCTTCTATAATTGGGTCTATCATACTGGCTGGCTCTAAAACAAAAAAAAATCGGTATATGACAGATCGTGCCGGTTTTTAGAGATTTTTTAAATTTTCTCATAAATAATCCATTTCTGCACCGATTTTTTTTTTATTTGAGGGGCGCCAGTAGGCAAAATGTTCTTAGGAATGCTCAGAAATCTAATCAAAAAGCGGAGTCTTAAAAATTTGCTTACTTATTGAGATTTGGCTGAAAGTTAGCTCACCGGTATTTTCAAAAATCGAACACCTCACTTTCAAATTTCCCACAATCAAACAAGCTGGGTTTTTTTTAAATTCCATGTTGGCATATATTTTGAGGACAACCTGAGAAGAGTATAACAAGAAGCAGTAAAATTAATAAACCTTGAACAACAGTTGCAGAAGGCAAGAAGAACAGAAATGAAATGGACAGTATGGAAGTAGCTATTTACTGATCGTATCACCACCACTTATCAGTGATCAGTTGTACATACATATATTCTATTTAACTCCTAATTTAGCAATTACCGCATTTTTTAAAAGGAAGAGGAAAAATAAGGAACTAAGCAGTCCTCTTTATCAATGAAATTATTCTAAAGAAAACCATTTATGGGTGGTTTTTAATATGCAAAAGGTAGTAGTCTGGGTTTGAAGAAATCTTATATAAGGTCTGAAAATACGAAGAGCCACAAAAAAAGGTCAACAAAGTTGAGCAACACTCCACTTTCTGCTGAAAAAATAAAAAAATGAGGCAAGAAGATTTTTCATTTTGTAAAAGGGCAATTAAAAGTGAAAATCAAGTTTTCATCTGAAAATATACAAGAGAGTGATGGGAAGAGCAGAGATGATTTATATGTGGATGCATCACCAACAATTCTCTAATCCGCTTAGGCTATGGCATCGCCACAAATTATTTGGGATGGTAAGCTGGTGATAGGTGTAAACTATAAATTTTGCGGTTAAATATTAGTTATTCCTTATAGCTTTTTTGTTTTTTAATGATCGACATTAAATCTTTTTGGCGAAGTTTTAGCCTACCCTTTTTAACGAACTTCTGCGGTTTTTGCATGATGCCGAGGCAAAAATTTGCAACTTTGCTACTTTTCAGTCTTCTGATTTTGTTATATAGTACAAGTCTAGGTTTTTTAACTGATTAGTGAAAGTTTTTTTTCACTCACCCTGTAGTTTTCAGTTTAATTTCAAAATATTTTAAATGCCTAATTTTTGTGCTCCAGGGAAAGAGGCTAATTGTCTACAAATGCTTTATAGAATAAATATATTCTCTTTAAGAAAAATATTACAAAATAGAGAGTTTAATAAATTTATGTTTGTATGGCAGTCTAGAATAATGTTTATTTGATAAAAATGATAATGAATAGCTTCTAAAACTTGTGTACCTAAATCTAATCGTACACAAACTAGAAGTCTTCTGGCCAGATAATTAAAGATTAGGCACTTATGCAGTTTGTATCCCCCCTAACAATTTTTATTTTATATTAGGTTTTCACCGATTTATTTCAAACAAAACGCCTCATTCACACTCATACAACTCAGAAACGTGGGTCCACAGATGAAACAAAACATCTGGGCCGTTAAACTTCTTTCGCCAAACATAGTCAGACACATAGCTTTACAACATTTCTCTTGATGTGCCATACTCTTTCTTATGTCGCATTTTATACTTCTGCCACTCCGATTCAATGTTTTGAGTATGAGCACCTGTTTTAGGATCGACAAAGTTCTCCGAATGATTGACGGTGTAATGTTGGTAACCTTCAGGCAAATTCTCAATTCCACCATAGGCGGCCCAACAGTCGGAAGTGATAATGCTCCCCGGATAAACGAAGTTTTGCAGCAAAAAAGTTTCACCAGTTTCCACTTCAACTCCTCCATACACAATTATCGACTCCTCATCAATTTGGATATGTCGGCCTGGTCCCACAATTTTGACTGGATTTTGGATAAAGTATCGCATAAACGATAAACACGACCAAAAAATAATAAGAATTCATAAAAAAACCTAACCGATAAAATAAGAATTGGTTAGGGGGATACGAACTGCATAAGTGCCAACAAGGGAGTACATATAATCACAGCTGATAAAAGTTACATAACCAAAGGATGCAAGAAAGTAATCAAGAAATTTGTATAGGCACTCTATGCCAGGCATTGTGTAGCAAGCCGCGAACATTCCATAAACTAAAATGGTCTTATAAATAAGGTTGTTTCACTAAATGTCTTTTACCCAGCTGCTGTCTCCGGCTGAGTATTGTAGGATCTGTCTGTGGCTTTACATAGTATCTCAAAGTTATGTCCCTCTCTTGGAATTTTTACATCTGCTCCTTAAATAATGACCTTTGTATGTTATTTTAAAGAGTATAATTCAAGAGAAAAAAAAAACAATCAAAAATGACTCACGCCAAAGAGTCCAAGCCCACATGTGGTCCTAGAATAGTAAGAAAAATATAAAATCTTTGACGCTACTAGGAAATACCCCCTCCCCCACAAAAAAGCTACTACAGTCGAAACTCTATATAGTGCAACTCTATATGTATTCTCTGATCAAGAGTATTGCTCGGATTCATCTCATAGGTAAGTCTATATGCGGGCTCTACTCTATTATACCT
>BBSZ01007495.1:0-21313 GCA_000981365.1 Subanguina moxae | reverse complement strand
AAAAATATGGTGACATCAGTGGCAACCGCCAGCAAAAGGAAAAGCACACACACATTCATTATAAACGCCCATAATGGATTGGTTGGAGAATTTGGGATGACTGGGACATAGAAAGCAGAAAACACTAAAGACTGCTCTCCCACTTTTGCAAAGTGCACAATTTTTTGTGACACTGGAAAAGGAGAAATCGGCTTTACCTATTTTGACGAAAAGAACACCTCTAGTACAAGCTCCAACCAACTGGAGAAGGCTTATGAAGCTAGATTAAATATGATCCACTTGCTCAATTTCAACAGATTATGACTCTCTATTGCTAAAGTATTGTTCGAAAAATAATCGAACTCCCATTAACAGCGTTTTAACTAATTTTTCATACGTTTTAGCACTCAAAGATGTAGAAAAGATGTAGTACATGCATAAGGGGCATACATAGGGGGCATGCATAGGGGGCATGCATAGGGGGCATGCATAGGGGGCATGCATAGGGCCTACCCCAATCCTAAGATACATGCCCTAAGTAGCTCCTAGGGTTTAAAAATAACATTTCCCGTGTATCTTCTAATAATACCCCTCCCTCCATTCAAAATCGTGTTCTTGGCATTGTGTTTTTGACCTATTTTTTGTAGACAAGTCTTAGGCAAGTTACCACCCAAATTGTAGCTTATTTTTTTAGCTACAATTTAAGTGGTAACTAAGTGACAAGTATCTAGGCATCTCCCACCCAAGTGTAGAGTCAGAAGGCTGATCAACAACTCGTAAATTTCCCACACGAAAACTTGCGAACTTGAAAACCAGCTGGCATTCCTCAAAATTAATTCTCTATACTAAAAATATCAGGTTGGTGGATAAGTCCGCGGAAAATTATATCACATATAAGATAATATAATACAATAGTTGTTTCTTCGGCAAATTTTTGCATCATTTTGTAGCCCTTTTATTTCTCTTTCTGCATTGCTAAAAAAATTTGTCGTAAGCTTTTATTTTTGAACTGATTTAGACATAGAAATATGGATGATTGAAACCTCACTTACAAAAATATTCTCAATTTCCTTCGCTACGAATTCGATCGTGGTTCAACAGCGTCTCAAGCAATTCAAAACATCAACAAAATTTACGGAGAAAGCACTGTCGGAAACACTATAGTTTACAAGTAATATGGCCGCTTTCAAAATGGTGAATTCGATTTAGAGGATCGAGCACATGCCGACCGCCCAGTTGAATTTGATGAGGCTTCTCTGAAACGCCTTCTGAAAGAAGACAATCGACAAACAGTTCGTGAATTGGCCGAGCAAATGAATTGCCATCATAGCACAATTGAAGACCATTTAAAGAAAATGGATCAAGTGCAAAAATATAGAGCGTAGGTTCCCCGAAAACTTACTTAATTGCAAAAGGAGAAGCGGGTGAATGCTTGCACCAAATTGCTCAATCGTCACCTGAATGCTGTTCGTGTGTAACTGGTGAGTTTAAGTTTTTTCTTTTTAATTTTAAAAGGCTTTCTAAGGTGACGAAAAATGGTACCTTTATGCAAATGTGAAGAAGCACAAAGCATGGGTCAACAAAGGCAAAAAAGCTTCTCCTCAAGCCAAGGGTGACCTCCATCCGCGCAAACTTATGTTATGCATTTGGTGGAACCAAAAAGGTGTTATCCATTACGAAGTCCTTCCCCGCAATCAAACAATCACTGCTGAGCTCTACTATAACCAACTGGAGCGTGTAAACGAGGCTATCGAAGAAAGTAATCCGAATCGTCGCCATAAACTGGTGCTCCTCCGCGACAATGCCCGTCCTCACACAGAAAACATCACAAAGGCCAAATTGGAAGAGCTAGGCTGGGAAGTTCTTGTCCATCCTCCATACTCTCCGGACTTAGCCCCTTCGGATTTTCATCTGTTTCGGGCTTTGGCAAATGCTCTAATTGGAAATATTTTTGAGACTGAAGATGAACTCGAAACATGGCTCGATGAATGGATTGCGGGAAAATCGAGTCAATTTTTCAAAAATGGCATTGATAAATTGCCTGAGATCTGGGAGGAAGCGATCACCAGTGGTGGCAAATATGTTGTAGAATGATTCTGTATTGTTGTAAGATTATGTGTATTTATTACTGCCACTATTTTATTGTAGCAAAAAAAAAACTATATATGATATAATTTTCCGCGGATTTACCCGCCAACCTGATAGTCGATGGATTTCATTGCTCTCAAAAATTGCGAATAAACTGTTTTTGCTAAGTAAGGGGATTTTCCTGCATACATACATGAATCAAGATACGAACTGCTGTCTTGTGAAACATGGCGAAAAAACTGCCGACTCGGGATACTGTTAAAAAATTGTGAATTTAAACCATTTTCAATTCGCTTTGTGACTTTTTCTTGCTCGGAGTATGAGAAAAGCTTAATAAAATACGTGGAACATACAACAACTAACTTGCTCTCTTTAAAAATTAAAAAGTGCAGAGGCATAAAAGTACTTTTTTGAAGGGCTTCATAAATAATTGAATTGTAATCCAAAAAGACTATTAAAAACCACAAGACAGCCATTCAGAAAAAATAAGCATAAGTAGTGCAGCCAACACTCGACATGCAGTGCGTTTCATAATTTTACGTTCACCCCAATTTTTTGTGATTTAATCACAAAATTTATAAGTTTTTACCACCAGTGAAGCTGGGTCAAACAGGGTATATGCTGGGTCTCAGCTAACGCAGGCTGACCTACCCTAAGCCTAAGACTTTGTCGCATGCTCAGGTGTAGTTTCCGGGGTTCGAAAATACCAATTGCAGTCAACCATTGTTAATCCAGCATCCTCGATAACTGGGCACCCCAAGGAAGGTCCCGAAAAGCGGTTTTATCGAAAAATGGACCTAGACAACTCGGCACTCAAAGCCGGATTATCAGATGTTGACTGTACAAGATTGTCTACCAGGGTCTATCAAGGCAAAACATAATTTTTTTGTGGATTTTAGCGATTAGAAATGCTTAGAAGGGGTAATTTTAGACGGGCTAAAAGATGATTTTCTCACCTCGATTTCCTTTTCAGTATGTTAGCATGACCAAATAAAATGTTTGCTTATATGTGTATTCGAATCCAGGACAAGACTAGTTGGACCCGGGGCGACTTGGGTTTTTTTTACAAATTCATGAACCCTGTTTTACTTGGTCAGGTCAATTCGTAGGCCTCATCTCAATTGGGTTTTACTTAATCTTTACTTGATATACAGTCGACGCTCGATTTAACGGACGCCCAAAAAGTTTGATCCACAGTTGAGTCTGACCATTTTTTCACCTCAAGTTTTGACATCTTTTGCTAATTTTGATATTCATCTCTAAGGCAAAAAACCGTAAGTTTTCTGAATTTGGCAGTCGTTTTTCAAAAGGCCAGGATCATTGCCGTCAAAGAAAGGCAAACCTCGATTTAACGGACGCCTTTTTAGAAAAATGAGTCCGTTAAATCGACAGTTGGATTTTTTGACGGCAATAATGCTGGTTTCTTGAAAAACGATTGGCAAATTTAGAACCCTTGCAATTACATGTAGAACATTGGTTCGCAAAATCTACAAATTGCAGAAATCTACAAAATGATTTTAAACGAGAATTAATTTTCAAAATCTACAAAAAATCTACAAAATTTTTGTAGAGATTTTGTAGATTTTTGTTGATATGCTTTTTTGTGCTTACTAGCTTAATTCACATCCAGTTTTGTTAGTTGGTTTAACTTGTACCATATTGATATATTACTTGTGCAATATTTTACTGCACGATTACTTAGAGTAATTGTTTACTACGAGCTTCACTACGAGTGGTCTAACTCTTGACTTTGCAAAGAATCGCGTCGATTATCTGGCAGTTATTGGCCACTACATAGGAGATAACTAGTTTGTCAGTGTTTTACTTCCTTACGTTTTTATTTTTGTAAGGAAGAAAATCAATTTGGCATTGCTGTTTGAACCTGTATCTGGAATGCAAAAGTCGACTGCCAATATTCGCTTGCTTGTAAAATCAAAGTTCGGTGAATTAGGACTCAGTCAGTGGGCAGGATTGTTTGTGACAACTGTTTGGATTTTTTGTTTGTTTGTTTGGATTTTCGTCAAACCGTTTTGTTGTTGACTATTTGGTTTCAATAAATTTTACTTGGAGGAATAACTCTTCAGTATTTTGTTCACATAAAACTGGCCAGAAAAGAAAAAAATTTGACATGTGTAAGGCTTCAAGGTAGCAAAAATAAAAAAGATCCCTTATTGACAAATACCTACAAAATTTCTACAAAAATTTTGAAGGGATTTTGTAGATTTTTTGTACATTTTTTTTGAACAAAACGCCAATGATTTTTGTAGATTTCCACAAATTTGTAGATTTTGCGAACCATGCTTTAGAGACATCAATATCGAAATTGGCAAAAGATGTCAAAAATTCAGGTAAAAAATGGTCGGACCCAACTATGGATCGAACTTTTTGGGCGTCCGTTAAATCGAGTATCGAGTGTAGCATACATTCTGGATACAAATTTTCACAGCAGTGGTGCAAACAGCGGCAAAGTGCACATGCCTTTGACCACGACCAATTTCATAATTAATTAATTAATCATAGCCAAAGTATTGTTGGGTTCTTAATTGAATCACGAGTAGTGCAATACCCACCAAACAGAGGTCGATTAAGAAAAAGAGAGAAAAGGCAAATGTTATATTAAAAGCCCAATAACAACAATGCAAATGAGTGGGAGGGAAGGCTACTTGGGGCAAGAGCAACAAAAAGACAAGATTGCTTACCCACTCAACAAATGGTTACTTCCTGCTGCTCGCCCCGACCCTCAAAAAAACAGCCTCCTTACTTCCCCCACTTTATTGCTGCCAAAAAATAGTGAACTGCTCACATTAATGCTTCTTGGTTAACACTCTGCCTCTTCTTTGTGCTATTACTAATGTGTGTATATGTGTTGACGTTTTTTGTCTCTGCCACTGCAGCCATACAACTTTTGTTGGATGGTTAGTGGTGGTGGAATTAAAGGGGTAGCAGAGAGTAAAGGATTTGGTCGAGAAAGAGGGCGACAAAGTTTTTTTTTTGAATATTATATGGCTGGAGTCAGTCGTCCAAATGGCAACAACCAAGTAAAAAAGAGCAAAGGGAAGCGGTCGGGAGGGGGAAACTGGTTGAACCTAATTTTCCTTTCTCTTCTTTTACCACAAAGTCTTGTCTGAGCAGTTCTTTGGGCGGAAATAAGCTCCAAGGTGCCGCCGCCCTGGTTTTATAGGCATCAGAAAGCGCAAAAACCTTCCACATTTTCTGTTCTTTAAACCTTTTTGAGCATATTGCTCTCTGGCGTTAAATTATTTCAATCCCAGGGATTAATCCCTCGCATTGGATATTTTAAAGGTCTACACCACGCACAATTTTGTTTACGGCGAATGATGTTATGGTGCAAAAGAAGAACTACCTCGTACCAATAATTGCCATAAAAAGGGAAAAGGATTTCTGCTTTAATCAGACTTGTAAGCACCTTGGCTACCGATAAGTAGAACCAAATGGCCGGATAAAGTTGAATGTTTCTTAAAATCTCGCCAAATTTATCAGACAAGAATATGCCATGGATTCTATATTTTTTGATGCTCTGGAAACCCAAAATTCTCAAATGCACTGACACATTAAACAAGGCTCACTAGTAGGAGCCAAAGAAGAAGGAACACATACTAACAAATCTTGCTGGTTGTTTTAAAGTTGGTGCAGCCAAGTATTTAGATCAAAGACAAAAAAGTTTTCGTCGACTTCCAAGCCCTTCTTAGAGTTTTTTTGCGGATGAGAGAGGAAACTAAAATTTCAAATTCTCATGGCTATCGCTAAAAGTCATGCACAGAATTTACTTCACTAGAAAAGGTTACCGGTGCTTTTCAAGACAACATGTATCAAAGTGCGGATCTCGGTCAGTCAGATCGGCTATTTTCACCGAGATCGTCACATTCTATGTTATCTTAAAAAGAGTCCCTGACCATAATCTTTTAGATGGTGGCAGCATTCGACATGGATCTCTCTACTGAGCATATAAAAACATTCTTTTTACTTGAAAGTTAGAAGTGTAGCTGGAAAGCTAGAAGTCGAGATGAAAAAAGGCTGTAACAAAACAACACTAGAATGGTGCTTGGAATCTTAATTTTAACAAAACAAAGTTAGCTGGGACACAGCCTGATAGAGAATATTTTAATTCACTCTTGCTACTCAAATCCACAACTAATCGCTTTCAAAACTACCATACAAACTTGCGCTTTTGCGGCCTTTTTATTCGATGATGACAATGATGGCTCATATTCCACTCCATTGAAGATAGCCTAAAAAGACTGGTTTTGAAAACAAACACCCAGTAAAATTTGAAACAAACCCTGCACAAAAAACCTTTCTTGTTCGGTGGACCAACTTCCATGCACGTGAACAAAGGCATACCAACATGTTTTTTTTGACAATATTCCTGGAGAACGGAAACGGGATTACGGCCTGCAATGCCAGTATAAGGACTATTGTCAAGAAGAGGCGAGGTACTTAAAATAGATGACATTGTCAAAAACATACCATCTTTCATTACAACAGATTTTTTTTTCCCCAATATGTTATCATCATTGGAACCTAATCCTAAATGAACCCATGATTTAAGAGGCGGAGACAAATAAACTAACGCTCTACCTTTTCTGTCTAACTTGAGTTTCAAATCCAACGGTTCTACCGGTCCCTGATTTTCCTTACCTAACCCTTCACCTGATTTCCAGCCCATACTCTGCAATAGCTGCATACCTAAAGTTATTTGCTTGAATATCACACGCACACAGAGCCCGGTTCACCCTTGTTGTCACCGTTCAAACTAGGTTTTTCCCTCATGTTTTTCTTAATCATTTAATGTTAAGAACAAGTTTTACAACAAAAAAGAGCAAATTCACCTTGTTAGACCATGCTTCAAGCCATGGAAAATCAGGTCGCAATTCATCGGCCGAGAGAACACGCGGACTAGGAATCGACATGTTGGATTGCCACCGACTATGGAGTTTTCCCACGTAAACGCATTCTCTATTCTGTATTAAACCGAAATAACAAAGTGTAAAAAGTGCGAGAAAACACTACTGTAACAAGCACTACACAAGGAACTTACAATAATTTCACGGTGTTGATGGCCAGATGAGACTGGAAAATGCGTAATCTTAGTGCGCGGTGCCATCAGTTTCTAGCAATAAAAAGTTAAAGAAGCATGCTCATTGGCAAAAAACCTGTTGCAATCCCCACATTTGCGAATGATATGTATTCTGAAACTTTCTTCAATCAAATGCAAGCTTATTCAAACCATTTTTACCTGAACACCAAAATTAAAATCACGAACAGGATGAGTGATGAATTCGTTGCCTCTACTCCTAAGCGACCCAATCGCCGATTTTTTGATAGTGTTCTCACTTACTTGGCTTGCAGAAAATTTACTTGTGGAACAGATATCTGACGTTTTATGGTTGGACGTTGATTTCTCGACTGGCTAAAATAATAAAACAAGAATATGGCCGACACGCTCTAGAAAGCTTACAATAAAACCTGACAATAATGGTGGATTTGGCTTGTCGATGTACGCCTCCATCCATCTCTAAAACAAAACAAAAAACTACAGAAATCGTCGAAATAGCCATTGAAAACACCTCTTGACTCGTCTTCGTTGGCAAAGAAGTCGCGTTCTACAAAAAAATTACATCGAAGGTCTTATGAGTACGAAATTCTTACGGGAATATTAAGCTTGATTGACGGTTGGCAAATAGGCTTCATAGCACATTCATTAACGTCGTTATTTTTGCCTCCTTCATTGGATTTGACGTGCATGATTTTGGATATAGCTTTGCAACTGTTATAATGAAATGAAAGGTATATGGGATTTTTGTGAACAATTTAATATTCCGGAAATATGGAACACGCGCTTGTATAGCACTCAATAAAAAAATAACTCACGAAATATAACAGAGCACAATTTATAACACAACTAACTGATACAACACAACCAAACGAATGACCTCGAAGGAAGTGGTACAATATAATTATACAGATTTCCACTCAATACAAGACCGTTTCAAACTATCTTCACAACAGCAACAGCGATCATATGAATTCTCATTTTTCTTAGATGCTTTCAACGTTATATTTCCGTCATCCTGAAGCGACTTGCATACACCTACAAGATAGACGACAACTCAATCAACCTGGACGTCAACTCTAAAAAAATCACTTACTAACAAACTCCTTCACTCATCTTTGACAGTAACAATTAGTTCTGTTCCCATTGACAGTTTCCCCTCTTAAACTGGGAAAGTAGTGATGAGGAATAAGGAGTGCACGGATATACTGGCACTAATTTTGTAACATTTTTGTAGCAATCTCACGGAGCTTTTGTTTGTCAATTTTTTCCTTGCATCTGTGATGCTTTGTGTTGACTTCAGATCTTTTTCTGTTATGCTTGTCACGGCTTCGGCGCTCTTTATGACTCCGACTTCTCTTATGTCCGCAATTTGAAGGCATATTTCTATAAATTACAAAACCATGCATAAATAAATTCAAGACTGCCCGACTATTTAAATTATCAACGAGAAACAGTTGTCATTGAGTAGAACAGCAGCTGGCAGACATCGACGCCCAACTCGCATCCAGACTGACTCGCATACCCCAAGGGTATTTGACCCCTTCGAGGCCAAAGACATGAAGCAGCTTTTTATATTAGATGAAATTAAATGAAATGGCTAAAATGACATGAAACTTATAATCAAATGAAATCTGAAAATGAAATGGCGCAAAGTGAAATGAAATAGCTAAAGTGAAATGACTTCAAAATGAAATGAAATATTCATGTAATTTCATTTTTCATTTCACTTTAGCTATTTCATTTAATTTAAGCAAAATTAAAATTATCATTTGAAATTTTTCTATGTAAAATATTTCATTTTAGGTGAAATGAAATTCCTAGTGAAATTTCATTTCATTCTGATTTCAATTTCATTAAGAAGACACTGCTCATATGAACTGAAATTGAAGTATTATAGGCGCTGGTCTTTTGAAGTTTCTCTTGTTTTATTATTTTTTCATCATTTTCTTCAGCATTAAAAGTAAGCTGTGCGGGACCAGCGAGAAGATTGGTTGATTCACTGCAAAGAACATAATTGTGAAGTCAATGGAGTGTTAAACTCACTCAATTTTTTTTTTCGGGTGGTTCTAGCAACTTATTGACTTTATTACCATGCTTTTTTTGCAGTAAATCAACCAATTTTTTAAAATTTTTACTGCTGAACAAAATTGTGATGCAACATTTTCAGCTGAAAATCCTGTCTCTTTTTTGTGCCAGCGTGTTTACAAACTGTCTGCCCTACTATTTTTCTTTTATCCTTCAGAAAGTGACTGGAAGTCAAAACAGCATTTGTAAACTTTAATTGAAAGCTAAAAAGCGAGGCAAAAAAGGAGAAGCTTACGGCCAGTTCAAGGGGACGACATAAAGTCTAATAAACTGTGCCAACGTTTTTAGCCGAAGGTTAAAAACCATGGCAAAAATACCTGGCCTCAGTTTTTTTTTTATATCAATATTTGTTCTCTTTCAGATTAAAGAAGATTTTGAAAGCGATGGCTGAAGAACAGTTGTTGGATTATGAAGAAGAGGAAACGAATCAGACGAATAAGCTAATTGGCGCAGCGGGTGATACGGCTGATGGACAGAAAGCAAAGGTAATTTGAAAAATTGGGTTCATTGGTAATCCTTCCTTTTCCTTTTTGGGGGGCTTATGCGAGCATGCATAGCAGTGGCTTTCGTGATCTGATGCTTCGACCCGAATTGTTGCGTGCTATTATCGATTGTGGCTTTGAGCATCCTTCTGAAGGCTGGTTTTTGATAGTCCCTAGTTCGGCTAAGTAGTTCGTTTTAGTTCAACACGAGTGTATTCCACAAGCAATTCTTGGGATGGACATCATTTGTCAGGTGATTTCTATTCGTAGTTTTTTCCTCAATAAACTAAGTAATTTTTATCTTGTCAGGCCAAGTCTGGAATGGGTAAAACGGCCGTTTTTGTGCTATCGACTTTGCAACAAATTCAACCGGAGGATGGGAACATCTCAGTGCTCGTTATGTGCCATACTCGTGAACTTGCCTTCCAGATCTCCAAAGAATACGAGCGTTTCACCAAGTATATGCCAGACGTCAAGGTAGGGCTTTTTGATTTAAAGAAGTCACAGCAAGCCCTTTTCTAGGTCGGTGTCTTCTTCGGTGGGATGCCAGTCCGCAAAGATGAAGGTACGCTCAGAGACAGTCCGCCACATATTGTCGTTGGAACTCCGGGTCGTCTACTTGCGTTGTTACAGAGTGGAGCTTTGAAGCTGAAGAAAGTTAAGTATTTCATCCTCGATGAGTGCGATCGAATGATTGGGGAGGCAGGTGTGTCAGTCAACTGAATGTTTTTCGAATCTTGCATTCCCTAATTCCTACTTAGATATGCGCAGTGATGTCTTTCAGATATTCAAGTTTACGCCGCAGGATAAACAGGTTATGATGTTTAGTGCCACGCTGCCAAAAGATCTTCGTCCGTTGTGCAAAAAGTTCATGAAAGAGGTTGATATCTTTTTTTCGCTTGTAGAATTGCATCCTTTTTTATTTTAGCCGTTGGAAGTTTTTGTGGATGATGAGGCGAAGCTAACTCTGCACGGACTTCAGCAGTTTTATGTGCGTGTCAAAGAAAATGAGAAAAACAAGAAGCTATTGGACCTTCTTGACGCTCTGGAATTTAATCAGGTGAGGCTTTGTTCATTGTAATAGGTTGGCTTTTCCAGTTGTTATTCTTCCTCTAGGTTGTTATTTTCGTTCGCTCTGTGAGTCGATGCCAGGCCCTGAACCAGCTTTTGACAGAGCAGAGTTTCCCGAGCATTGATATTCATAGGCAGATGTCGCAAGATGAGCGTCTTTCTCGTTACCAGCAGTTCAAGGACTTCCAAAAACGAATTCTCGTCGCGACTAATCTTTTTGGGCGTGGCATGGACATTGAACGCGTTAACATTGTTTTCAATTATGATATGCCTGAGGAAACGGATGCTTATCTTCATAGAGTTGGTTTATACTTCAATCCTGTCTCGTATCACAAGTTTCCATCCTTATGTTTTCATCAGGTGGCTCGTGCTGGACGCTTCGGTACGAAGGGGCTCGCTATTACTTTTGTTTCGGACAAATCGGATGCCGAATTGTTGAATAAAGTTCAAGATCGCTTCGACGTCACTATTGCAGATCTTCCAACCGAACTTGACGTTGGCAGCTACAGTGAGTGTTTTATTCTCAAGTTTTCTGAAGGACATCTGAGAGTTTAATCTGTTTAGTTGAGGGACGTGGCAACGCGGGCTGATAGGTTCAGATGATGAAAAAACTTGATCCTACTCCACCGTCACTTTTGAGATTTATGAGAATGTTAATGTTACCCGTTAGATTTGTCGTTCGCATAAAGGACTTATCGTATCTGTTTACGTGTTTATGTCTATCAGACCTGTCTTGTCATCTTCGATGCCTTAGAGTTGCTTTTTCTTTTTTAAACGCTTCTAAGTTCTCCCCTCGCTAAAATGTTTGCTTAAGAAAAGTTTTGCGAATATGGCGTACACTATCTCGACGAGCAATAAATTTGCTTTTCTTCTTGAGGAAGGTTGGTGGTGTAAGCGTCTTTTAGGCGTTCTTTCATTTCGTGCTTATAGGCGAAATCGGTGATCCTCCGGTCTTGAATGCGAAAAAGCCGATGAAGTCTACTGTGGTGGCAGAGAAAAAGAAGAATGTGTCTGTCAAGCAGGATATTGGGCCGAGCAGTCAAGAAATTGTCAAAAGTGTAAGCGATTAAGATTCCCTCTCCGTCTTTTAAGTATATATTTATTGGTTTTCTTAGAAGCCTATCCTGACTAAAGTTACCTTTGGGAAAACCAATCAGGGTCGATCGACTTCAGATAAGGATGGACAGACCTCGCGCCAACTGGGAAATCGAGGCCGTGAGCAGCGCATTGGCGAAGTCGAGATTAAGGGTAATTCTAAATTTGATCAGGAACCGACCTCTGGTATCTTTGTTTGCCTTATATATTTTCTTGAACTCTAATTTTTTAATGTTTTTGTTTCGGATGTCGGCAAAGTTGCTGAAGAAGACAAAAAGAACGTCGAAGGTGGCGCTGAAAAGAACGAGGAGGATGCCAAGTCGGATAGTCGCTCGAAGCTAACGTTGGAGGAATGGAAAGCGCAGTCGAAGGTTGATGAGCCGAAATTTAATGTCCGCAAGGCTGGTGATGGCTGCTCCAACAAAGATATTTTGGAGAAACTCGTTCCAATCCAGCGTGAGGACTTTCATGAGGTTGATGAAGGCGAGCATTTTTACAAGGAGGTCATTCTTGGGGTTGGTCGTGGAGTTGGATGAAAGAATCACGAGCTGTAGAATTTTTTTTTTAGAAGAGAAAGCAGCGAGAAAAGCATTTGAGTCTCGATTTCAAATTCGCCGACAACAAGCATTCTAGTTCAAACGTCGGTTCTGGACAGCGTAGGGGCGATCCTTCCAGTCGTGGTCGTGGCACCCGTAGAGATCTTACTTCTGACGGAAATGGCGGCCGATCCTTCTCTAATAATGGCGGCGCCGAAGGTGTACCGTTTGGCACTGCTCGTGGTGGTGGCCACTCTTCATCTCGTGTTGAAAATCCGGTCGGAAGAGGTGGTTATCCGACGCGTGGAGATTATTCGAATGGTCGTGGAGGACACCTTACTCACGGCGGTGGTCAGGCTGAATCTTCCCATGTCGGCGATGTTCAACGTGAAGTTCAGCACGGCATGCAACAGAATGCTGCTTTCATGTCTTCCGGTAATGCGGCAACAGCTTCATGGTGAATGTGCCATCAAAAATAAAGCGATATACATCTCTACTTTTGCTGGTGTGTTCTCTGTTGTTAAAATAAATTTTTCGAGCTGATTCTTTACGCAGTAATTGTTCTTTCGTGCATGGCATTTTTTGGACTTTGTGGTCTATCTCTTGTAGGAGCGCGGGAGGGTGCTTTTGTGGTGGTCAGCCAAAGAAGCGGATTTTCTGAAAATCCCTATCTAGATTGCATTAGCCGTTAAACCGAATCACTCGGACTATATCTCTGACTGTAACTGCGAAACATAGCGAGTAAAAACTTTTTCTTGCGTTAAAAAGTTTTTCTTGTTGCTCTTTGTTTTATTTTCCTTTTTTTTGTAAGTAATCAGTCTGCTAATGTATAATTATCTCAAAGTATCCGGGCCTTTTTTTATAAATTTTTTTGGTGGTGGATACAGCGTTGGTTTTATATTCTAATAAATAATACCTCTTATCATATCGTGAATGGAGATAAGAGATGCATTTTATACGTTTAAATTCTCTCTTAAAATGGTGAAAAGTCTTGGCGTTTTCGTTGTGTTCAAACTATCTTCTCTAGGTTCTTTTACGTGTTCTGTTGCGTGTGCAAATTCCCTGTGCGAAATGAGCGAAAAAGGCAAGAAACAAAAAAAGGAGAAAAAGCGTCATCACACCGCCGAAGGCAAAAAAAGTAAGAAAGCCGACAAAGAGAAAAAACCAACAAGCGATGAAATTCTTGACTCCCTTTTCGAGTCGGTCAAAAACGGTGCAGAGGTTTGTTCTTGGTTTTTATTGGCTCATTTATTCATCTCCTTTAATTTTAGCCAAGTGAGTTGGAAAATATAACGCTGCTTATAAGTGCCGAAGACATAAAAGATAAAAAGTCTTCACGGAAGCACAAGTCCGGCTCTTTTAAAAAGAAAAAGGAAAAGAAGTACGTTTTACAAAACTTTTCTTACTATATAAATTTTATCGCGCGTTTCTAGAGCCAAAAGAAGCCGTTCACCAGTGAAGAGGTCTCCAAGTTATGAGAAGAAATCACCCTTGAAAAGGAAAAAAAGAAGAAGATCGAAAAGTGATAGCAGAGAGACTGACGTTGCCTTTTCTAAATCAATTGCTAGGCAAAACTCGGATCGGGATAAAGATAGCAAGAGGAGGTTGTTATCTAGCCCTTGGAAACGTCAACTCAACCATATGGTCAGTTCTGATAACGGGAATTCGGCTACCACCAGGTATTTTACAGATTTAAAACTTTTTTTAGCGAAGTAAATGTTTCGCTTAGTGACCGAAGAAGACGTGCAAGATCTCGCTCTTCTGATCGACATCGCAGCCGTAGCAGAGACAGGTATAAAAAATCACGACGCTACTCTCCCTACAGCAGGGATAAAAGATGGGTTAGAAGAAGTCCAGAACGCAAGAAATTCTTCATTGAAGACTATACGGACAAGCAAGGCCGCATCGACAAAGAGAGATTGCTGGAAATTGCAACAAAAAACGCTTCAAAATTAGCTATGGTTAGTACTCTTTGTTATAACCTGAAATTTTGATGGTTGAATATTTGTAGGAAGGAAAATTGCCAAAGGGAGCGGAATATTTAGACACTATTAAAAACAAATCAATTGACCAGTTAGTTGGTATACACCTTGATCTAACATTTGGTCCGATATGGTTGACTTACACGATTATTCTTTCAGCTCTTTGCCGTGAAATCCAAGACGATGAAGTGTTGATGGAAAAAGTTTCAAGTGACGAGGAAGAGCGTTACAACCGCAACTACGATAGGTGGAGGAAGAACAACCTGGACAGGGAAGACGAAGAATTTGCCCCTCGACCAGTGTTAAATTCGTCCGAGATCAAAATTAATATATCGGTAGGTGTAAAATTTGTGTTATATGATAGTGAAGCAGGCTTTCCAGATGATATTTTCGTAAATAAGGATATTTGGCTTTTTTTGAAGCAAGGACATTTCTTAGAAATAGTGAAATCTAAAAAGTCTTATGCTAGAATCGACTAATAAATTTTTAGAATGCCAATTCTTTGCCTACAAAAACACCGCATCAGAGAATGCATGAGGATCCCTCGGTTCTACGCACCTCATTCCCTGTCTCGTCTGGAGTTCAACATCGACAAAAATCTGTAAATTTTATCGATCACTTTTGCAACTATTCCAAAGTGCTTTTTATCGCAGGTATCCAGTGATTGGATGCCAGTGATCAAACCAGATGCGGAGCCTGTCGGCCCACTTACTGCAGCTTTGAGCAAAATAAAGACCAACATACCGGCAGCTTACAAACCAATTACTGCTCCAAAAGCTGTCTATCCAGTAGCAGAACCTGTGAGCAGCCTGGGCACACGATTTCAAGCCACTTCCACTGCAGTGATCGGCCCATCAATAATGCCTCCTCCCCCTGCCCCACCTAGTATTTCTATAGGTACAGCAATTGTTCAATCTACTAGTTGGGACACTTCGGCTACTAGTATGGTGCCACCGGTTGAAGTACCAATTTTTTTGCCACCTACGAAGCCATTTTACTCTCCCACAGTTCCCAACCTGCCACCTCCACCCATGGCTCCTGTGTTTGCTTCGTTTGATTGCCCTGGACGCACAGGTGAGCTCTTTTTGCAGCATGTCACTAAAATATTGTGAACGACTCCATTCTCGGTCTAAGTGTCATGTTTTTATAAATCTTGGGTCGATTTTCGAGTTTATTGAACAAATCATCAATGTGGATCAAGCTTTACATGCAAGCAATAAAATAATTCTAATTTTCAGCGATTGAAGAAGCGAAAGCAAAAATTGAAGAAGGAGAAATAGTAAATGATGACAGCGACATTTCGACTTTTACCTCCATCGGTCCGCCACCTCCACCACCAGCGGAATCGCAAGCTCGGAGCCAATTGTGCAGTCAAACCTTTGATCCTGCTACTATTTATTCTAGTTCAAACGTTGCTCCATCTACTTATGAAACTGTTTTTCCTGTTCAACCGTCTTATTCCAGGTTGTCTCATTAAATAATACAGATTTAACATATGTTTGTTCTTTTTTAGAGAATGGGACCAAGGTAAATCAAACCTTAACCATTTGACCAAGGGAAAGACGGAGGTATTTCTAGTTTTTTTTTTGTCTTAGTGATTACCGCTCAATTTTGAACTCCACTGGGCCCATCTATCCTTATAGACGAGCCCAGTGAGGGTAGAATTTGAGGGCTAGTCACTGTATCGATCTTAAACTGCATCACTTTTTTAGGCTCCTTTAAGTGTGACAGATCTAGTGGCTCGTCGGCTGATGTATAGTTCTCGCCTGAAAGATGACCCTAACGACTTTGATGCCATGCAAAAAATCAACGAAATAGATCGGCAGGTAAAGTGTAGTCATTACGATCGGAAAAAACTTGTATTCTATACCTTCCCTTTTTGCAGATGAGTGAATGGGCGATGAGCAAAGTGAACTTTTTGGTAGTAATCTCAACTTTTGAAATTTCTTTTAGAATCTTCCCGGTCAGTTTATTGGCAGCACTGGAGCAAGAGTTCTGTCTGCCAAAGAGCTAGCACCAAGCAACCAGAAATTCAATGCGTGGGCTAAGAAGGTTTGTGAATTCAAATAAGTGTCAGTTTGGATAGGACGCTGCGCAAACATACAGCGTATTCTCTTTGATAAGTCGACCCTCTACAATTAATTGTTTTCAAGCTTTAAATGAGCATAATTTTTTTTATATCACCTTAATTCTGTAGAGGGGGCCTGCTAAAGCTTGCCAAACTGCACTGACTACTTTTAAGAGAATCAAAATAAGGTGAAAGGAAAAAAAAACTTATGGTCATTTCAAGCTTAAAGATGATTAACTGTAGGGGGTTGAATCGTGGAGTTTCTAGTAGTTTGCCATGCTCTTAGATTAAAATATGTAAGAGATGGATTTCAGTTTCTAAATAAAATTCATTTTACCTTGCGAATGAAATGGCTTTTCGGCGTAGGTAAGCTGCCTGTTAAGAATGGTTTTTTTGATTCTACTAATTTATACAACCTATAATCCGTTACCTGCGAGATGAATCCGAGCAATACTCTTGATCGAAAAAATGCATCTGAAGGCACTTTTTGCCCTGGTTCACTAGAGCCTCAGCTATACTTCGGCGAAACAGCAAAACACGAAACATGTTTCGCGAAACAAAAAAGTGTTTCGCGAAAAAGGTCTCATTTTGTTTCGCGAAACATGTTTCGAGGGCTTGTTTCGCGAAACAGGGCATGTTTCGCCGAAGTATAGCGGGGGCTTAGGGGAAACGGGTATAATAGGAGGCCACAAAAAGTGGCCTCCTATTATTCACTTTCCCTTCCAATTCAACCCTTATTTCCCTCTAAGTTATTATTACTTAAAAGTGATTTATAAACACTTCTAAAAAACGTGACGTTGGGGGGAGGGTTATAACTGAGTAGCTCTGAAAATTAAGGGGTGCTATGTCATAGTAGCGTCGAATTCTTTTATTTTGAGGTATCCAGTAGTCCTCAGTAGTCAAACATTCTTCGAAAGCATTGACGGGTTAAATATGCGAACAAGTCATAAGAAAAAAGCCATTTCATTCATTCTCCTGCTTAAAAGAGCTGTTTAGTCTCCGTCAACCTAAAACTGGGGGCAATTTTTGGATTTTTCAGTTAAGATAATTTTGTCCCGTGTGGAAAAGTGGCTATTTCTAAACAGTTTCATACAAAATTCAAGGATGCTCTCCAGTTCTTCGTTGAGGGAGAGTGAACAGCCCCCGAATATATTTACAAGGTCTTGTCGGCTCTATTTCGTTTCTTTTTTTCCGCAATGCATCTCTGTGATTGGTTTTAAATTAACTAGTGAAACTTTGCGCAAAAGAGCTTGCGTGTAAAAAATCTGGGTAAAATCCCTATGATGAAAGGGTATTGTCGCGCGAAATCCCTTTTTTCCATTTTATAATGCGATTGCTTCTAAAAGGGATTTTGTCCGGTTGCCGACTGGTCGGTCTTTCAAAATAGTGCTGTTTCAACTAGCTCTCGTGGGTGTAGCATCATTGGTAAATGTGTTTTTGGTAAGTGGTATTTTTGGTAAGAAATTTTTTTGGTAAAAAGTTCTTTTGGTAAAGGACTTTTGGTAAGAAATCTTTTGGTAAGTCGTAAGTTTGGTGATAAATGTTTTGATAAATGGTTATCTTGGTAAGAATTCTTTTGGTAAACCGTGATGTTGGTAAAAATTAATATTGTTAATCCTTGTCTGGTGTTCTTTTGCTATTTAGCTTTTGTTATTCATGTAAAGTTATGGTTGTACACCACTCGATTCAAGAATACGCCAAACACATATTTTTCCACATATTTTTTCAACATTTTTGGACGGTACTTTTTTCGGCTGTGCACCATAATTTACGCGAAAATTTGTTACGAGGTACATTTGTTACGCACTCACTTTATTGCGCCACAAAAACTTGCATATACTCATTTACAGTAATCATCTTTGAAAGATTTTTTTTTATTCTAAGGCAACCTGGTAGGCAAAGAAAACCTCAGAAATCTAAATCTGAAAACAGAATTTCAAGAAGAAGCTTCCTTGCTGAGATATGATCATAGCCAGCCGCAGACTTAATTTTTATCCTTTTTTCTCCTAGTTTTGATCATATCTCAGCAACAAAGCCTCTTTTTGAAATTCTGTTTTCAGATTTGGATTCCTGAAATATTTTAGCTTACTGGAATGCCTCAGAATGAAAAAAAAACCCTATCAAAAATGAGTACTGCAAATGAGTATATGCAAATTGTTATCCGACTGTTTACTAAGCAGCTTTCTTTGGTCTCCTTGTCTTTGAGAAGCTCATTTTCGTCAAAAAGCAACATATGAAAGCCGAAACAAATAAACTTTAAAAAAATGGTATTTCGGATAGCAAAACACACAGTTTACTAAAAGAATTCTTACCAAGACAACTATTACCAAAATATTTCTTGCCAAAGTTTCTTCTTAATAAAAAAAATCTTACCAAAAGTACCTTTACCAAAAGAACTCCTTACCATAAAGATTTCTTACCAAAAGTACCACTTACCAAAAACAAATTTACCAATGATGCTACACCCGCTCTCGTTTTACTACTTTTGAACAGAGCGAAAAGGAGTCATACAAAACCTTGTATATATTTTTGAAGCAGATTACAAAGCTATGTGTGGAAACTCTGCTTCTTCACCAATTCTCTTGGCAACTTTCAACTGAAAACAGAAGATGATTGCTGAATGTGTATTTGCTAGTCAACTGACAACTATTGCCTACTCCAACAATTCTGCTTCATTCTTGATCGGCTTTACAGGTGGTGTAGAAAGAAATTGAACATGTTGTCAAGGGAGCCGGCCCGAAATTCTGACTTTTTGGACCAAATATTCAATTTCTTTTTACACACCGAATAATGATTTTCAGTGACACTATCAATCATCTGCTTTGGCTCAAGCTGTAATTTTTTTGTGGTTTTAGGATCTGTTCAGAAATGCGCCAGAAGTAAGCAGTGGTGTGGGCATGAAACTGCTGCAGAAAATGGGCTGGCAGTCTGGCCAGGGACTGGGCAGGGAAAAGCAGGGCCAGCTGGAGCCCCTGATGCTGGATGTGAAGTCAGATCGCAAGGGTTGGTGCTTGTTATCGGGTTGTTTGGAGAGTAAATTTTGGGGCGGGGCGGATTACAATTTAGTAGAGTTGAAATTCGGTTGGGCTTTTGGACTTAGTACCAAGCCCTGCTTTAAATACATTTTTCTGGTATTATGGCCACTTTGAGAACGTCCCCCGATCTTGGGTCACTTTCAGAGCTTCAAGAAGAGCTATATTTCATAGCTGCAACCTATATATACGTGCTGATATTTCAACAACTTTCTAAAATCCTAGGCTTGCAATCTTTTGAAGACAGAAAAGTGTCCAAACGAGAGTCGGTTGTGGATCCTAGTGGTGAGTGGGCATCATTTGTCGTTACATACAATTTAAAAATTACTTTCAGGCAAAAACCCTGTTTCAGTGGTCATGGAGTACTGCTCAAAAAATCGTTGTGGGGCACCAACTTTTACCTGTGAGTTTTTGTATGCTGACCTGCTTCAAGACAAGGCTATAATCTTTTATATTCAGGCGTAGAATTGGGACCTCAAAACAACAAAAAATTCCTGTGGAAGGTTTGTATTTTAAATGTTTACATGCATAGGCATAACCAGGGTGTAGGTCAACCCAGCTTTAGCCTCGCCACTCTACAGAAAAAGAGGTATGAAAATAGAAGCAGTGTGGTTAGCCACACCTCTCTTTCTTCCAATTTTAGGTCACATTATTTTTGGTTATTCAAGCCCATATCCCTCTCCCTTATCACCCAATCCTGGCTGAGCTACTGTTTAAATACAATAAACTCTCGATATAACGGCTCTCCCAATATAACGGCCTCTTTGGCTTTGATTGGTTGGCCCACTAATAGAAAACTTCAAACCAGACTCTCGATATAACGGCCCCCTAAGCCTGGTCCCGAGGGGGGCCATTATATCGAGACTTGACTGTAACCGACAAAGTTAGTCGGCATTTTCCTTTCTAACTTTCAAAATTCAGGCAGTTCTCAACGGTGTGGAGTACGAGCCTTCTCTGCCTTCCTCCAACAAGAAAGCTGGAAAGTCGCAAGTGTGTATGGTGATACTAGAAGCGCTAGGGATGAGCACCGCGTGACAGCAATCTATCTACCCTTCTCTTACACTGTCAACCATCTATTGTGTGTTGCTCGTCCAATAAATTCTATCAACTAGTTTGTCTCTTGCACAATTGCACATGAAATGGGCGTGAGTAAATAGTGTTCCAACAATAGATAAGAGTTGGTTGCCAAAATTTTATTCGATGGTGCATTTGGTCATATTTTCCTCTGATTAAGACAACGGCAAATTTTTTTTTAAGAGAAAATGGCCGGCCGCGCAGTAGGATACGTTTTGTGGCTATATTACAAACTGAAATGCTGAAAAAGTGGTCAAGGCTAGAGTATAATTGATCCCTTCTTCGTTGTGGTAATTAATATTTAGTTTTGCTCTTAGACTGCGGCTATAGTCTCAACGCATACCTAAATTTTCGGTGCATATACGTTTCGCAAATATTTGCAAATGCAAAAATTTGCAAAACGTTTCGCAAATTTTTAAATTTTATAAATTTTGCCTTGGTCCCCCAAGCTCTTTTTTTTACAATTTTTTTTTCTTATAATGTATGTGTTCGGTATATGTGTTCGGTGGACCGCCGAAAAAAAATGCCTTGGTCCCCCCTGTTGTTTTTTCATCACTTTTTTGGTCTTTTTTTTCTGGCATTAACAACAACAAAGCATATCTAGGCATATCTAAGGTAAACAGCACTATGTTTTAGTTACTGGAGCTGCACAAAGAAAAGTCTTGAAATGCATTTATGGTCAAGAGTATCTCTCGGATTCATCTCGCAGGTAAGTCTGTGCGCGCATCTCTAACCCTTCAAGCC